>JARFNR010341564.1:0-11423 GCA_030323935.1 Semibalanus cariosus
AGCCCGGGGCGGCGGCGGGCGGCGGCGGCGAGATTGTAGGTTAGCGGGCGTCGTCTCCGGGGCGGCCGCCAGGGGCCGCGGGCGATACGGACACGGTGGCCGACGCCGCCACGCCGAATAAGGCCAGCCGGCCTCCTCTTATAAAACGGCCGCGACGGAACGGAGAGGTACAGTGCGACTTCAGCAGCCCAGCAGTTCACTTGCATTTGTAGTAGCTAGTCCGCCCAGGTACGTGGACAACAGTGACTGTGAGCTCTCTCGAGCAAGAGGCGACGGCGGCGGCGGCCAGTGCGAGGACTTGGTGTGTCCGTGGTCCGGGCTGACCGGCCAGGACTGTGAGGTGACGGCAGATGCTCGAGCTGTGCTCGGACCTGCAGGCGGCGGCTGACGGCGGCGGCTTCAGAACGGCTGATCATCCTCCCTCCCGGCAAACTCTCTGCCGATATAGCATTCGTCGAGTTAACGTTAACAATGGATTAATTCCGGCTGCGTATCGGCAAAAGTGTGCAAATAAGTATTTGTTAACTAAATTCAGTGCATCTGCATATGCTTAATATAGCTGATAAATTCATTCAACAGAGTCTGTACAGCTTTAACAACGCTGTCCTTGCTTGTTCTCATAAATTTACCATGAGACGCCTTCTCGCTTAGTATTTGCACTTCATTATAGTTTGCATCCATATCTTTAACATATCATTAACCATATACTACCATTGCCTGCCTGTCACGTTTCATTCCTAACCGGCCTAGCCGGTCACACCGGCACCGGTTGAACTTGACAGCGATCCGGTTCTAGTTGCCGTACTATACGGCGGCCGGCCAGGCCGGTTTTTCTGCAATCCAGCAGCTGAATCGCCCCCTCCCATTGATCAGTCGCCCTGAGCCTGCTCCGGCGGCCGGCCTGCCGTGGTGCGCCTGCCGTCACCCGGTCCGGCGTGTCGGCCTGACCTGAGGTCACACCCCTGTGGCCCAGCGGACCACCGGACCACTCCGGGACCGTCCGGGACCGGTGGTCCACCGCTGATTGGTCTGGTCTGCACTGACCGCCAACGCCCGCTCCACTCCATCGCTCAATGTCACCGGGAATTTAGCTGCCTTCAACTCTTTAAAGACATTCGTTGATTTGCTCATAGCTCCTAAATGTAATGTTTTCATGCTTTGCTTTACTTTTCTTGGTCAAAGCATTCTCTTGTAAATTTAAATATATTTGCAAAAGTCATTAAGTAAATAGCATAAATTGAAGCTTTTAGGCTATCAGCCATCTCTTTTATTGGTGCATCCTCAACCACTAACGTAATTCACCAGCAAGTGGCTCTATTCTCAGAACATACAATGAGCGTGACATCGCATCACGGTGTCATCCCGCAAGTTCGCGGGTGTCTGTATTTGTTTACATGTGTACCATGACTGTGCAGAGCTGTACAAAGCTGTATAGGCACCTGCCGCACCCGGCTGGTGCGCGAACGGCTCCGTTCGCGGCCTGACGTCACCATTTCACGTCTCTCAGAGCGTTCATTCCCACTTTAGCGCGTGCGGCGACGAGCGGTGACGTGCGGCGGCGGGCAGTGTCTCGCGCCGCACCCTCCGCTCGTCGCCGCTGGCGCCGGGACGCCGCTGGGAGACTGGAAATGGAGTCAGTGGGCAGCGGCTGCCGCTGACCGGTCACTGGACGCAGTCTGCCGCGCGGCGGGCGGGTTCAGTGACCGGTCGGTCAACCGCGTGCCGCCGCCGTCCCGTTACCGGCGGTCAGCTGACCGCGCGGCACCGGCGGCGACGGCGGCACGAGCGGAGCGGAGCCGCCGCGCCGCCAGCCTCCCGCTAATCAGCCACCTGTACATAGCCCTCAGCGTGTCTCAGCGTGTCTCAGCCACCTGTACATAGCCCTCAGCGTGTCTCAGCGTGTCTCAGGGTGTCTCAGCCACCTGTACATAGCCCTCAGTGTTTCTCCGTACACTTGCAGGCCGCCAGAATGAACCGCACCCTTTTCGCGCTGGGAGTGTTGCTCCTTGCTGCCGCTGTTCAGGCCAACGAGGTTGCCAATGTTTACGACGAGGCTGATTCCCGCTTCCTGTTCGACGACAACGCCACCACCTCCCTGTCCGTGTCCCTCCAAAACGTGGCGTTCGGCCTGTTCGCTCTGCTGGCGCTTGGCCTGCTCGCCGCCGTCCTCTCCTTCTTCCTGTTCAGCTCCGGAGGCGAGGCCGAGACTGGATACTCGGGCTCCTCGTCCTCCTACGGCAGCTACGGCTCCGCCAGGGCTGCTGCGTACGTATACATACCGACATATGTCGACATGGCCGGTCTCGGCCGGCCGACAGGGTGGTGGTGGGAAAACGATCAGGGCGCGGCGGCATCGCACCTGGCCGTCGCGCTGTGCATGCTTACAGATTGGACAACATGATGACACTGTCACAGGTAAGACGGCCCTCGCGGTCGGCAGACATTTACATAAACACGATTCCGAACATCATGGTGACGGCATACAGACTTCCATGCGCTAAACAGAGCAATGAGATATTGCCATACACACAGTACCCGAGACAACAGGCGACATGAAGACGACATGAAGATTGACACGAAGATTCTCGTGTCTTACATGGCAGCAATCGATCCACGGCATTTAGCCATTCATCCTTCCCGGCCCGTGGCCTTAGTTCCCGTGCAAATTGCAAACTTCCCACACGTATCAATCTCAGTGGCCTCACCGCATTGCCTCAGGCAGCACGTGCCCTCTGCAGCGGAATTCAGAGCACCGTCCTCAATTATCTGCACTGTTTCAGGAACAACACACAGCATGTTGACCCACGTGCTTCTCGCTGCGCTGTGCTCATCGGCACTCGCGCAGAACGCCGCCCTTGAGGTGGAGGATCCCTCAGACGCCCGTTTCTTGTTCAATACGTCCAACCTGAGCGTCAGTCTCAACTCAGTATACGCTGGCCTCCTGGCCATCCTGGGCGGGCTGGCCCTGCTGGCCGGCCTCGCCTACCTGCTTTACCTTCTGTCGGCGGGAGACAGTGAGACAGGTTACAGCACAGGATCGTCGTACGGCTCCGGCACCAGTGGATACAGCGCCCGATCGGCGTACGTAGCTCGCCGGACCGTTCACAGCAGGCATGGCGCTCTTGCAGATCGCAGCATGTTGCTTTACGTGTGGCTGTGTGCGCTTGCTGCTGCTGCCTGCGCTGAGGAGACGTCGCCGACTGTGCAGTCGCGGCTGTTCTTCCTCGGCAACACCTCGGGCCTGACCATCAGCCTGAACTCGCTGTACGCGGCGCTGCTGGCCGGCCTGGCTGGTCTGCTTCTGCTTGCTGCCCTCGCCTATCTGATTTTCCTTCTGAGCGGGGACGCTGAGACGGGCTACTCGGGCTACTCGGGCGGCTACTCGGGCGGCTACTCGGGCGGCAGCTCGGGCGGGAGTTCGGGCGGCTACTCGGCCCGCTCCGCCGCGTACGTACCGCCCCGTGCGGCCGGCGCCCTACTCCCCACACAGGGCCACTCAGTCAGTGCCGCCGGCGCCCCTCAGGCTGGGCTTGCTGGGAGGGATGGGGGCAGAGAGTCGCAGGCGGAACAGGTGAGTGCCTTTTCAGGATGTCTCGGAGTCGGAGGCGTACCATCCTCGGCCCCATCCTGTCCCGCATGTCTCAGGTCGCCAGATGGCGTCCACTAATATTCTCAACAAAACTAACAGCTAAATTTGTATTGATGTTACATGAATAACCGCTCTAACATCGTGTCAAGAGGCGGTTCATTCTCTGCGCTTGCGCGCACCACAAACCCCTCTACATACTAACATGCACCGATCTTCATCCCTTACAGACCAACAACGCACCATGAGGGCATTCCTTCCTCTAACAGCCGCCATCAGCGGCCTCTTTCACATCACGGCGGCGGTTTCATTACCTCTCACCTCCTCTCATGAAAACACCTCTCTCAGCTCTTTTTCCTCCCGACAGTCTCTGTCAGATGTTTCTATTGACGTCTGGTCACTTACCCTAGCAATTTTCTCTCACGTATCCATCCTGCTCTTGATCCCACCGGTAGTTGTGTTCTTGTCCGAATTATTCCGACGACTCAGCGGCCGCCGAGGAGGGTACGATAGGATTGACACGTCAGAGTACGAGTATGACTACGACTACGACTCTGGCTACAGCGAGAGGAGGTGAGCGCTTCGGTGCTGGTAACGCTTCTCCGCCGGCTAACCAAGTGTGTCTGGATATGTGACCGTGTACAAAGGTCTCCCTGTGAATATCCCCTCCTGCACTCGTCATCCGGCTCTCACGCACTCTTCATTTCCAGGAATCATGAACCAGCTTCTGTTCCTTACCCTGCTCTGCGTGTCCGTCGCGCGCGGCTACGAGGTCTCCGAATACGAATCAGACTCCCTGGACGAGGGTCTCGACCCGCGTTTCCTCTTCTTCAACGCCACCGGCTCCCTGATCCCCTTGAGCGCCTCCTCGCTGCTGGCCTCTCTCGGCCTCCTGTCCATTCTGGCTCTGCTCGGCATCGCCTGCTGGCTGCTGCTCGGTACCCTCGGCAGCAAGTTCTCTGGCGGCTACGGCGGCGGCTACGGCGGCGGCTACGGCGGTGGCCACAGCGGCGGCTACGAGGGCGGTTACGAGGGCGGCAGCTCCTACTCCGGCTACGGCCAGGCCAGGTACAGCCGCGGACGCTGCACATACCGGCCAAGACGCGCTGTACAAAGCCGCAACTGCTGCAGAAAGACGCCCAGCCGTACTCTCCAGCCTCCTGTATATGCTGCTCCTGTACAGAGGGACGCCCAGCCGGGCTCCAGCCTCCTGTACAAACGTAGTACAGTCTGCAGTACAGATGCCAGACTTGCACATACGCCCGACTGCTGTATATAGCTCCTCTCGGCGTGCTCCCCAGCTAACGCCACCGACCGCGCACCTGTGGCCGCTCTGCTGCTCTGATGCCGGACTGGGCGGCTCTCTCAGCCGGCCGCTGATCATCTGTTCTCTGTTCATAGCATGTTCAACCAGTTCGCAGCCGGAGTTGTTGTACAGATGCTGCTGATGACGGCAGCCCAGACGTCTTCGGTGACGTTCACCGCCAGCGATGCGCTCGTCGGAGTGGCAGTGGATCGCGCCGGCACCAGCGCCGACCCAATCTTCCGCGCCTACCCACCCCCACCTGCTCCTCCCGCCGAGCGGCGTGTCGCCTCGGCGTCCGGTGCCTTCGTGGCACAGCCGCCCGTCGATCCCACCGTCCTCTCCTCCAACTCAGCCTACTCCTCCTATCCGCCCTACAACCCCGTCCCGTATCCGTACCCGTACCCCCATCTGGCCTACTCGACCGCCGCCCCGTCCGCTTCCCACGACGACACCTCCCGCCTGTTTGGCAACATCGGTCAGGCGCTGAACCCGGCCAACCTCTTCAGCTGCCCGAGCGGCAACGTCGGCTGCGTCGTCACAAAGATCGCAGCGGCGGTGCTTGTGCTGGCCGGCATCGGGCTGGCGGCGTACTTGGTGTACGCTCTGGTGACGGGCAAGCTGGGCTCGCTGGGCTCGTTCGGCGGCCTGGGCAGGTAAGCCCGACGCACGTGCTGCTGAGCCACTGACTGGCACCTCCCGTCGGAAGACGCACATCTAACCGGAGACGAACAGAGATGAAGAGGATGAGTGAAGAGGCAACCGGCGCTAACTGGATTGCACATAGCTGCCGCTCACTGGAGACTTCGCCTCTCCATGTACCATAGAGCACCAGCTCAGGCCCGTCTGACGTGACGTGACCTGACCTGACCTGACCCACCTGTAACATACTCCACCTCTAGCCAGTCATCCTCTGCCGACGCCTTTGTCACGGCGCCGCATATTCTAACACCTTGAGTTTCAGCCGCGTCGTCTTGGTACTGCGACGTGCCCGGTGCTATCGGAGGTACCGCGTGCGCTGACTGGGTGGAGGGGCGCATGGCCGGGTACATCTTTGTACCGCAAATGGCTGGGCCAGTCGCCTGGCCTGGCTCGCTTTGCTGCTTGCCGCTTTATGTTGCATTTAATGATGTTTGGCTTCGCTGCTGCGTTGTGGCTTGCTGATGCTTTGCGTGTGTGAAAGAGTGTGTGTGATTTAAAAGCTTTCTTTGATTTGCTTAACGTCAACAACTATTTTTGCATTGCCTCAAAAGAAAAACATTCAGCTTATGCATTACAATACTATTCAACTTAAGTTGCCGGCCTGCTTGCAGTTTTGATCATTTCTCTTCTTTAGCCGGTATACAGTAACGTAAAATCTCCATTCCTGCCGTTGTTTGCCGGTGTCTGACGTTTCTGTTCGATGCCAGGTCTGCTGATCCGTACTCCGCCATCTGGGACAAGCTGTCTGTGCTCGACTGGATCGCCATGATGGAGGAGGTGAGTTGACTTCGACATCGCCTACGTCATCCTCAGTCACGGGTCACGCCGCGCCTCACGCGTCACTGTCAAGGTCACAATCTGCGCGCCGCACTCAGCTGCGCGTGACATGACACGCACGCGCATTTGACGCCCCGCCCCGCCCCACACGCTTCTGCGCCACGTTAACACCCCGCCCCTCCACTCCGCAGGTCTACCGCAACTTCGACGCCACCAGCATGGACTGCCAGAAGCGCCTCGTGTGCGAGCTGCACCAGAACGAGAACTCCTGGGGAACCACCGCCCGCAAGATGAACGACGCTTTCAGGTGAGCTCCTCACCTCAGTCGCCGCCAGTGGCCGGCTTCGATATCCCCTTAGCTTGGTTACCAGTTGGATGCGCTTGCTGAACGTAAATGCTCTGTAAAGTAGCTCAATGGTCTAAAATGTGTCGGCTATCGCTGTCACCAGCCTCATTCACAAGGAGGTCAGTTTCCACGGCAGCGGCACGAGTCGGGCCGATTTCGATCAAGTCGCCCGTCACAGTTTGCTGTCCCGGATAATAGGTGGTCTCTAGTTGCGGTGGTCTGCCTCTGTAGCCGCCGGCTAATGACCGAGTGTGGCTCGCTTTCCCGCGCGCGCCGGTGGTCCACTTAGTGAGGCCCCTAACCGGGTCAGCGGGCCTGCCCCTCTGCCCCACAATCCAACTACCGTTACTTGGTCATAGCGGTGCAGTCTACCGCCGCAGGCAGCAGCCGCCGTGCCGTCGCTGGCAGCAGCCGCCGTGCCGCCGCCGGCAGCGACATCTATCAGCGCAGCGGTGCTGCCATCTTATGTCGACTATTACTAACTGTACGTCTCCGGTGCTTCACAGCTACCTGCAGTACATGGAGCTGCTGAACCTGCCCTCGGAGATGCGCATTCTCCTGGACGAGTACATGGACGCCGCCAACAAGGGCCGGACCAGCCAGAAGACCTGCGAGGAGCACTACAGCGGCTGCCAGTTCAGCGTCAAGAACCTCATCACCAAGTACAATGGCTCGAACGCCATCTAGACCCATGCGGCCCGGCTCCTAACGTCTGTTGACCACCCCGTTGTTAACTTATTGATAGTTATTTATTGACACGTGTGACAGTACGACACCAGTGACAGAATGCCAAATGACGAAGACATTGTGTTGAGTTGTGACTCACGACAGGACGGCAGACGGGCGTGCGACTGTGTACATACAGGACGCGTGACGTGCGACGAGTGACATAGGGTAGTCCGACACATTCGAATTCTCATACCCATCTTGTGCGATGTGCGGTAGAGATGTAGCAGTCACGCCACGCAACATTCATGCATTCGTAACGAGTAGTCCTCATTAGCTACTAGTGCCGGCGAACCATGACTTGGCTGGTAGGGGCTTGCCGCGAGACCGGTGGTGGCCGCCCTCAGTATGAGGGCGCGGCTCCACGCGCCGCCGACATCCACGTGACAAGCGACTGTGACTTATAGTTTGTTGACCAGTACTTGGTGGTTCTTGCTCATGCCTCTGACAGGGATTGTTCGTTGTTACCTGTTGCCGGTTCCCTCGGACGTGTGACGTTAAGTGACGCCTCGGATATTACTGTGTGTTATTTATTGCATCAGCTCGACCACAATTGACGTGATACCGCAATGCGACGAGAAGGATGGCAATAAAATTCCTCTTCATATATACGATCATTGGCGTTTCAACGGTGCGAACTGAGCGGGCGACATGGCGACATGCATGAAACATCTGAAACATACACGACAGTGAGAAACAGCTTGTATTAGGCGAAACCTGAGCATCAGAATATAATGACATAGTGCTAGGACACAGCAAAATAATACACAGTAGTGCAGAGTGCGATAAAAACTGCGAAAATGAAATACACATCGATATTGTACATAACAATTATACAGCCTTTACCAAAAACAATGTCTGCGTTAGACAAAGCATAGCACAACATCGAACTTTAGGTTTAATATTAAATGCATGGCATTGGTTCATTTTGTTTAACATTGTATAAACCAAAAAACATGGTTGCGATTGGGCAATTCGGATTTAAAATTGGGTAGCTTTCGAACCTTATTCCCGGAAAATCACTACAAAATAGGGAAACACCGGTAAACTGCTACAAAATGGAAGACGGCGCTGTGTCCACTTGTTCCGCCTCTTCTGTCTCGTGGCGTAATAGCTCGGTTTCTCTTCTCTCGGGGGTTGCGTCAGCGCTCCAGACAGGGAAGCGCTGCCCTCCACTCCCCTCCCCTCCCCTCCCCTCCCATGGCGCCTGATGGATCGCCTGGCACTAGGTCCGGGTTTCTCTCTATCTTTCTCTCTCTCTCTCCCTCTCTCCCTTCACCGCCCCGCCCGCCTACTTTCCCGACCCGGCCCGGCCCGACCCGACCCGGACCTTTCCCCGGGACCACCGTGCTGGTCACACAATGGTGTCCCGTTGGCTCCGGGCTGCGAGACGGGTCGACACGTGCTCGGAACAGCGCCGGACAAGACACGGAAATGGAGGCTGTTTCAGTGTATTTCAGTGTATACGGGAACACACGATGCTGTGCTGAGGCTGATTGGCTGCATCCTGGTCTGATAAGTGAAGCATCGGGTATTTGTGTTTGACGCCTTCGGCTGACGACATGACTACTGCAGGACTAAATCAAATTTCAGCTGATGTTCTGTAGCCATCAAATAATAGTACTGCATATGCAGCAAGACCTCGTTGCCTTTAAACCGGCCTTGTACACTTTATTCAACACGATTCTCGGCTGAATTGAAAGCAGCGTGGAGCCGATAGGAGGAACCCTCTCACGATTACCCAATATCGGACACAGCTGTTACGGGTGGGCGGTGCACTTCACCACGGAGCGCTGCCGAGTTTCTCTCCGACTCATGTCGGCTCGGCGGGCCGCTCTGACGCTGCCTTTCCCCGCTCCCAGCGAATCGCCGCCGCTGAAGTCTGTCCCACACTAACCACAGACGGGAAGTCGGCGCTGCGCCGCGGAGCCGATCGGGTCTCAGTGGCGGCAGCCGCGGGCCTGACAGCTGCGTGGCTCTCTCGGAGAGGTAATTAGCCAATACCGCCCGCGGCTAAACTCGGGCTGGTTTCTATTTTTTAGCACGGCCGCCAGAGAAACGCTGTCCCGATAACTAGCGGTAGGACGAGCGGCCGTCGTCATTAGAAATCAAGCCGGGTGCCCGCTTGGCTTGGCGGAGGGCGCTTCGTCCCGTCCCCTTCTCGCTCGCCCGTCCCGTTTCGTCCCAGCTCGTCCCGATTCGTTCTGGCTCGTCCCAGTTCGCTCCGGCTCATTCGAGCTGTTTGGAAGGGGTATTGGGAGGGGTATACAGAATCGCTCATATCGCCATATATGACCAGAGCACAGCGCCCATTCGGCGGCCGCAGAAATTACAACTGACGATGTCGCTGTCAAAGAGATATTTGTCTGACGCTCTCAGGTAATTTTTTCCCAAGCCATTGTAAGAAGCTCTTTAAAAGGATAATTGCAAACTTTATTAGGTGGGTGCGGTGGTAAGGTACTGTCCAGCCTTGCCTTCCAGCAACTAAAAGCTGTCATGCGTTCAGTGAGCCGCATAGCATTATCTGCGGGCAGGAGGAGCGCGTACTCGTCATACAACACCCTCCCTGATAATAAAAGAGTTCAAATGCATCCATTGTCGTATGAAACTCGCATTTAAATCGATATCCGAGTCTCAATACCGATCAAAACCATGAGGACATTTGCTGCCCTTAACCCGCGAGTTAGTGGAGTATTTTCCATAACGCGACTTACTGGGAGATCTCGAGATCTCGAGAACCGCTCCATCGATTTCGATGGGATAAACACCATTCGATTTTTCATGACAAGATCTTCCCATTTAGATCTTTAAAAAAAATGTTCAAAAATGGGGGGGGGGGGGGGTGGCGGCAAAATGCGTTTTTTTGTGTTTTTGAAAGGACATTGCGGTCCTGTGGTTTGACCGATTTTCATGCATCAAACGTTTTTGGCTTGAAATGTACTGGTCTTCAATATATCAAAAGACAAGTACCAAAATGAAAAACATAGGCGTATTCAGGGTATGTATATCGTATAATAGAGGATTTTTTTTTATAACAAAAATGTGCTGTTTGTGATTGTTTGAGACATTATGAACGTCATATGTGGGCATTATTTGCTGTAATTTGCTAAATGTAATATATTGCGCGTAGGCGGATCCAGGTAAACAGCATGGGGGCCCCATGCGCGTCACGCTTTATCAACTTGCAAATTTAACGGTTGAGCTCAGTTGAGGTCAAGTGCTTGGCAACGAATTTTGGTCCCCAACGAATTCCGGGCTTCTCTCGTAATGCTGTTTGACAAAATTGAATGAAAAATATGTCTTGCACTCGGGTCTATTGTGATTATGTGCCCTACTATCCTTGATAATCAACAAACATTGAATAAATAGGTAACCAAATTAGCAGTTAAGTTATGCACCCAACGACGGCCTAGTTAGTGGGTGCGACCCCAGGTTTTTGCAAATTGGTTCATATATTTTCAACGTTAAACGAATCGCGTGTCGTTATAGTGTGAGTCAAGGCAAGATACATCCTGGCATGCAGCGCCATCTCTTCAACACACTAGGTAGCCGCTGCGTATAGATGTCGCCTGCATCGAGGCTCAGGTTGGTAGCTATGGAGAGGGAAGAGGGAAAGCAGGCGCCTATCTGGGATTTTGCTTTCATGACCTCTTGTTCGACGATTAAGTAATTTATATAATTTACTTAGCTATTCTTCGTGGCCACGAGTGCCATTTTTACCAAAAGACCAGTGAGCCACTGCGAAGATGCCGTTTGTATCGAGTCTGAATGAATATGATGAAAAGGGAGCAGGCAAAGCTAGTATTTGCGTCTTCACGTTCGTTGCCTCCCACCTGACCATCGAGCCATTTATATAATTTTCCAGAGTGACCTATACTTCGTAGAACAGCCACGTCGCTGTGGTTATGGGTGAGGTTTACACCATAGTTCGTCATGGGCCCACCCAGGCACGTAGCCAAGGGGGCGGCGGGGGGGGGGGGGGG
>JARFNR010341675.1:0-11422 GCA_030323935.1 Semibalanus cariosus
TAACGGTCCTCGGTATTTTCGATAAAACAAACTCGGTGAGATCATTGAATTGTCCCAGCCCCGGGAAGGAATGTATTACCTTCCACTGCCGCAGTGGACAATGCGTCAGGCCCGAGAGACTCGACGTTTCCTTTACTCCGTCAAACTAACGAGATCAGCACAATGAAGCTTGTTCGCATAGTCTTTAATCTCCAATCAGCTTATTGCCCTTTGAGTCTGTTTTTATCCACCTGGCTACACGCCTTTCTTTCGACAATCGACATCTTACCTACTGGGCGAGATTTCTGGTCACGATTGAGGCGTAAATTAACCACGAATAAAATGGCGGTCTTCCGCGTTCACCGCGCCGCCAGTGCACTCCTCTGGGAGCAGAACCTTGCTAAATTCTGCCGCTGCCGACAGACTCTGCCTCGCCTGAATGCTAATGAAGATTGGATGCTCTAGTCTGAGCAGGGATATATATAATGAGGTGTTATTTTAGAACCGTACCCACTGTCCGATAAACACTTAAGAAGGCCAAATCATATGCTATTAAATGCGGGTACGTTATCAAATAATATCTCTAGAATTCTCCTAGTACCTACGTATTAAGGCAAGTATTTTATTTTAGACGGGACATTAAATGTCCGGTCCAAAATATATAATATATGATTCATATGATTTATATATGATTTTTAAAATATGATTTATACAACTGGTCACTCAAATTTTGAGTGAACAGTTTTATAAATAATAGGAAACACAATGAAGTTCCTCTTTATAAGTTTAAAATCCGTCCTCCTTGACACTATAGCTTGTTATTCACAAGGGGCTAAGTTTAACTATAGTTTTGGTGTGGCAGAGCTCAGGCTTCAACGCTATTAGCAGGCGGGAAGTTTTTACGTCATTCACCGGGCTTCCAGCGGAGGAAGTTCCTTGCTTTCTCATCCGACCATTGATCAAGGAAGCTAGCTATTGTTGACTTGACAGATGCTAGGCAGCAATTAGGCAGCCATCGTAGCCCAGTTACTAAAACTTACCTTTTTACTTTATAGCTGATAAGACTTTGCAGTGTCAGAACTATGACTTGCTGTTTTGAAAGTTAGATGCAATTGAGCGGTGTACCTTTCGACGTTCGCCTTATCATGATATGTTTTGTTGTTCGATTGGAATTATGTTCAGTTTACCTACTGACTTGTCGTTGTAACAGCAAGTCCGAATATATTATTGAAAACGGTTGATGAATAGTAGGTACGTAAAATCGTAGCCACTCAAATAACTTATGTTTTCTGCATTTTCCAGGTTTCCGGATTGTTTTCCTGGCGATGAATCATCTAGCAGACACAAATTATGCAGCAAAACTCATCTGGACTGTACTCTGCATCCCAGTCGGAGCGTTCGCGATACCCAACGAAGTGGAAAGAAGTCGCCTTACATCACCAGCCAGACTGGATTTATACGCAGCTCGTCTGGAGAAGCTAGCCAGACCGGATTTATACGCAGCTCGTCTGGAGAAACTAGCCAGACCGAATTTATACGCAGCTCGTCTGGAAAAGCTAGCCAGCGCTCTCGAGGAGCAGCATCGGCCACAATCATTGCCGCCAGCCATTCTCATCCCCGGCGTTTCTTCACTGAGGCATGCTCGACCATACGTGGAAGATCAAGCAAGAGATGCTGCCGCTCGCAGTGGCGATGTAGTCGAGTCGAGGTCATGCGGTTTCAGCGCATTCACTTTTCTGGCTTTCTTGAAATCATTCCTCACTACGTCTATTGTGCTGCTAAATGTTGTCAACAACAATAACAACAATAATAACAACAATAATAACAATAACAATAACAACAATAACAATAACAATAATAATAACGATGGAAATGATATGCGTTCTGCAGCAGAAGATAGTTACATTGTGGAAAAGTTCTATAAGTATTTTTCGTCTGCAGCTGGAGCTTTTAAGACAGCAATTGCGGACACAAGACACGATTTTGAGGTTCGGATGGAGGATGTTTGGACCAGAAATATTGTAAAAGTGGTAAAAACCCTGTTCGCCGCCACAGTCCCGTTGTTCAATAAATGATACGTGTGTACATACCTATTAAATATTCTTTTAACTTCGAAATCGTACCTCAATACGAAGTATGAGACGTTTGTGGATGCGTTGTGAATGCAAACGGTAATGTTTTGGGAGTGAAAATGTTTCACGTTATCACAAGTTTGGTTTAATTAGCCACGATAACTTACTACCTAGCTAGTTAGAGTATACTAGTTAGAGTGCAGACAATGTTCGCTGGGAATAAAAAAGCCACTTAGATGAGACTGGATAGTTTTTTAATACTGACGACCCAGCTGACATGTAAACATAATAGAAGCTAGCCAGGGAGAGTATCCACCAGTTTTCCCCGCCAACTTTGTGCTCCTTAAAGGTTAATATTGACCTTTTCCACAACAAATGGAGTTATTACAATAAATCGACAGACGAGACCAAAATATATTGTAAATTCATCATATTTTGCATAAAAACATTCCTACCGAAAGATATTTCAAGTTAAAGCTGATAAAAGTTCCACATATTTAACGACCGGTGCTCTCAAGTACTTGGTAACGAATTTCTGTTCCCACGAAAATCCGGCATGCTTTTTGACAAAATGGTATGGACAAAATGTCTTGCACTCGTGTATATTATAATTATGTGCCTTTCTGTCCTTAACAATCGACAAACATTGAATATAAAGGTGTCTAAATTAGCAGTTAACTTATCCACCCAACGACGGCCTATAGTTAGTGTCTGTGACCCTCATTTTTTAAACAATCGTCATGGTTCATCTATTTTTAACATTAAGAGTTGTGTATAGTTTTGTCTTTGGCTGTATATGATGCACAGCTTTAGCTTATCAATAAAATAAACATTTTTCCCAAGCCAAAGATATCAATAAACAATCGAAAAAGTGGCAATGAATCTGGAGGTTCATTGATGCACCCAACGGCGACCTATTTAGTGTCGGCGATTTGTTTCAGGGTCATTGTCTAACGTTGAACAGATTTGAAAGAAAGGCGCCAGACATGTTGCGCTCCCAATAGTAAAGGGAATACACTGATCATGAACTTCGAAATAAGTATATGAACTTGCTTTTTATTTTACCAAATTTCCAACTTTGAATTAGGGAATTATTTTATTTCATTCTTAAATTTAAATCACATCATTTTGTATACAACAAAGGTACCTTAATAAATTGTTGTTAAAAAATCAAAAGGTCATTATTTCCATGTAATAATTCAAATGAATGAATGAGTTTATTGAACGTTCCACAAGGATAGCTTTTCAGCTGTTCAACTGACATGGTGACAATTAGCAGAAAACAATGACAGCGATAAATGCCAATAAACAACAATACAAATCCCTTGTATACTTGAGGAAGGAAGTGTCTACATTTATCCTCAATCTATGCTTGCTAACCTCATTAGCTTATTCAATTAGAATCGTCCCAGTCTTAGAAAACTCAAGTAGTTATATATGCCAAATGGTACCTTGCTCAGCTGAAACTAGCGGTTTGTCCTGCTTTGGAAATTCCTACCATATAAAGACAGCACATGCGTTATTTGGCGCCACCGTTGCAGACAAAGGAACGAGCTCATTTGTACCGTTTACTGACTTGTCTCTGTTAGGATGAAAAATACGTAGTAACGACCTTTAAGAGCGCGTCTTTCTCAACCATGTAATTTGAACCACTCTTTTGCGCTACTTCATAGTGGCAGAAGCGGTGTGGATGCACAGAGTGTCAGTAACGATGCGGTTAATTTCACGGCTATCGGAGTGCTGCGCGACGCATATGTATAACGCTAGGCTAGCTCCTACACGTCATTTCTGCATGCTAACGGCATTTCCACCGCCTGAGCGATGTGTCAGTGTGATTTATTGTGCGGTTTGCCGTTAGAAGAGGTGTTGAACGCGTGTCGGCTTCCCTGCGCTGCTCCGGGAAGCCCACAATTAGGCGTAGCGGCACAATTAGCACACACAGTTGAAAGTAACGGCAGCTGTCAGCATGCAGGTGTTGGCACGCTTTATCGCGTGCAAAATTATCTTCCGTAGTTCTTCGAACTGCCGTAAGACCCCAAACCAAACCACCGATTCAAACACCCGTAGCGAAGACACGACCCACACGTCGTTAGATGCGACCTAATACACGCACACCGCACAGAGGCGCCTCTGACCTGTACTTCACACACAATGCACACCGGTGCCGCCTGCAGTGGTCCGCTATGCTGCTGGTGCCGGGAGAGTAGCGTACCGACACGGCCTAACACAGAGACGGTGCGTGGCAGGCGGGTCAGGGGCCGGTCGTTGCGGTCTTCTGCAGAGCCGGAGGCGGGCGTCTGCATCTCTGACAGCGAGTGTCGCTCCGGTATCGAGACGTTCGTCTACATTGGCCCAACTTGGAGCCTATCAACACCCATTCAGTGCTTGGAACTTGTCTATGCGAGCCGAGCTGGTAACTTTGTGATCTCAGGAAAGGCATCGCTTCGCAGGAACGGCGCCATTCCGCAGGAGCTACCTCACAGGAACAGCAGAACGCAGGAGCAACCTCACAGGATCGGCTCCACCGCGCAGGAACCCTTCATAGGAGCGGCACGATTCTGCAGGAGCATCTTAACAAGAACAACACCAGTCCGCAGGAGAAACATCACTCCTAGATACTTTTCTCCGAAGAATTGGAGCGGCAGGAACACTTCGAATGGCGGCGCTAACCTTCAAGAGGTGGTCACTGCTAGCGGTCCTGCTCCTACAGTCAGCTGCTGCAGGTCACCAGAGTCTGCCTCAGGATTCGCTGTTTCAGGATCAACTCCTGCTGGACATAGAGGAGCAGGTCCGCAATGGAGTCAAGTGAGTAGGAACTGCCCAGGTCAGGTCAGGTCAAGTCAGGTGAGTGGGAGCTTTCCAGGTCAGGTCAGGTGGCCAGGTCTCGTCAGGTCAGGTCAGGTCAAGTGCGTAGGAGCGACTCAGGCCAGGTCAAGTCAGGTGAATGGGAGCTGTCCACTGCCCAGGTCAGGTCAGGTCAGGGCAGCCAGATGATGAGATGAATATGAGTATTTTAGGTCAGGTCTGGTTCACGTGAAGTCAGGTGAGTAGGGAGTGCTCAGGTCAAGTCAGGTTAGGTTAGGTCAGATTAGGTCGGACCAGATTCAGGCAGTTCAGGCCAGGAGATTGGTTAGGAGAGAGCAGATCAGATCATGCTGATAGGAGTAATTAAGGTTAGGTGATAGGTAAGGTAAGGTGATTTGGAATAGATCAAGTCAGGTTCGTATGGTTGTGGCCAAGTGTGGTACGCTGGTCACGCAGATTCAGGCGAGCTGGTGCGATCATGTCAGGTCAGGGCGGAATTTGCTCCATATTCGTACCTTCTAAGCTCTGGATGATAACCTCACGTCCTCACATTCCTTTCGAAATGTAATGAGTTACTGGACAGCAGCGGAAAGATTTGGTACCACAACATCGCGGCTATCCGTGGCATGCTGGACAAAAATCACGGTAAAATATTAGACATTTTACTATTCTGAACTTCCTTTATAGTATTTATATAGCCTAGGATGATCAATAACTTGGCAATATTTTTGTAAATATACAATGGCCGAAATTACAGAATAGAGCTTTCGTTATTACAACATCTTCAAAGATATGGTCCCTTTACATTTATTGTATAGTCTTTGTTAGTATAGTAGATAAGTAGCCATTGTAGGCATCGTACTTGCAATTATGTTCCTTCACTTGTCCTATTGTGTTGGCTGTCATCAAGAAAGACGATAGGCGATGCCACCACAATGCTAAAAATATTCTTCACTCAAAGAATAAATTTAATTCCTAGCTTCAATTTCACTTTTAATTTCACCCTCAGTGAAATATTCAATTTCATCCTAAAACGAAAACAAGTAATTGAATTGCATTGCTTTCTTGACGACAGCTTTATTTTCATTTCATTCCGGCCTACGTGGGTCGTTCAAAGGAACAAGTCGATATCTGAAAGTGCTCTTGGTGTCAGGAGCACCGTTTGTTGACACTCGAGTGAGAGGTATTTGCGCACGACTTTCATCCATTAGTTGTGAATCCCGCTGTGGCTCTGGCATTTCTGCGGAAGCTCTCACGACACAGAGTGCCGTCGACAATGCATCAACACCTGCCTGCAAAATTGAAAAACATAATAGAATGTCTATTTCCACGTCCATATGCCATCATCCGATAAAAACAAACTGCTGTATTGTAAATACTTCAGATACCTGATAATGGACAGCTATCACAAACAGCTGAACTGTAATAAAGTATTTCAGAGACCTGACATATGAACTGGCTGATGTTTAACACTTGACTGATTCTGATAAAGCGTCTGTGTTGGCTGTGACAGCTCGCTCCAAGCTCGTTCCTCCAGCTATGGCGGCTATGGAGGATGCTCGGATGCATTCTCCGTGTTCGGATTCCTGGCGTTTCTCCTGGCGTTGCTCGATCTGATCATGGACCTGCAAGGTAACGCCAACGGTGGTGCCGGCGGAGGAGGAGGTGGTGCCGGCGGTACCAGGCGAAGACGGGATCTGCCGCTTAGCTGTGGCGTAAGTGGCTCACAGTCACAGGCGACGAAGGTAGGCAGATGTTTCACATTGATGTATATTGCTATCTTGCAAGTGTTTTGAGAAATCCGTTCGTACTATCGGATATTCGTCATTTTCTAACAGGTGTTCTTTTAGTTCAGGAAACGACGCTTGCGAATGTTTAATTTCTAACAATGTGTTTGACATACAGTTATTTCATAACCATCAGTGACCTAAGGCAAAATTAACAGCGGTGGTATCCTGATTTAAGGAGATACATGTATGCATTAAAAACTTCTTTTAGAATGAGACCTAATTCTATAAATTAAATGTGATTGACATTATTGTATCATACCCGTTCTCGGGTATTACTCTCGGTCAGCCCCCTATACCACTGATCCGTGATCGCACATTGACCCTGGCGCCACAGAGGTCACGATTTCTTGACCAAGTTCACAAAGAGCGTTGGTTTCTTTGGTTTGGCTGCTTAGCGGTTTCATTATCAAGGCTACTTATTCCCGAAGATGTGGGTGTTCACTGTTCATGAAGAGTTCATGAAGTTCCAAGAATTATTCGTGAACAAACTGTTTTTTTTCGTCCCCATTTCCCAGCGAAAACAAGCCATATAAGCCTTCCGCCGAAAACTTCTCTCCTCAGTTCACTCCTGGTCACCTTAAAATTCCACAAGTGTCAAGCCATCGGTGTGCACTAATCAAGGGGGCGCCCTAGGACGGGGAAAGGGGGTCAGAGTCAGCTCCCTATCCAACTCGTAATCCTGAGCCCTCCCTGGCAACCTTCCCAACGACCAGGATTGGTGTTCATCATTTATTCCTTCAAAACGAATTTTCAAGCAAACAAAAATTGAGTATTGGGGTAATGCTACCCTTTTCAGACCCAAATGTGCCCTTTACATACGAAATAGGCCTTTAACCCTCGCCAGTGCAGGGGATGGATGCTACCCCCTCGGTTTTTCAAAAATAACTCGTGTAGATATCAACCAATTGCAATGAAATTTGCAGTACCCTACTTTTAAACAATTTGACACATAATCTGAAAATTTTGAACTTCCAACTTTAATGACCGGCGACCTATGACCTGTTTCTCAAGGTTATGTCAGGCGCTACTGGTGTCCCGTAGTATCGATCCTTGTTACATGTGCAGTTTCCCAGTGTGTGTTGTTCAGGAGCATATGCACAGGTGTTTCCAGGTGACAGTTGTGGTTTCCGGTGAGATTGTGACCTCGATTGACCTTTTCAGAGGTCAACCGAGGTCACTGACCTCCGATGACCTTATATATTATTTTTTGCTTTTGGCCGTTTCTAGGACAATTTGTGACGCTGATTTCAAATCTGGGATCCATTTTACATAATTATGTGTTTCACTGGGGTCATGCGCTTCCACAGGTCAACCGAGGTCACTGACCTCAGATGACCTGACATTACCTTTTTGGAATTTGGCAGTTTTTGGGGACATTTGTTTACGCTGATTTCAAATTTGGCACCCATTAAGCATACTAAGATGTTCCTTCACGATTTTAGCTCGATTTGTATTAAATTTTTACACATTTACGATTGGATGACATTTGGGTCATTGGCATGACATCAGAGGTCACCTTATGACCCAGGACCTTAAAATGGGATGTCAATGGCTTTTCCTCGTCACAGGCAACATGCTCGTTTTTTAATCGAAGCTCTAGCTCATTTAGGGGCGAAACGCCAGGGGGTTCGTACCCCTCCCTCCCCTGTACGGTCATGTAGTGATCGGACGCTGCACGGGCGAGGGTTAACGGCCTAAAATAGATCCTCACAGACCAATTGAGTATACTGACAGGTTATTTTTTGGTGATGAGAGCCCTCTCAGGACAAGAGGGAGATAATATATAGCTTTTTGGTTCCCAGTGGGCGCACCAATCAGTACCATTAGTAGTTTCTTGGGACTATGAACACTTCAGCTAATTGTATGCTCCGAAATGCATTGCAACGCGAGCAATACAAATAAACTTCCTGATGAGGCATTGCCACGCCATTGAATTAAAACTGTGAATCAAATTTAATTTGTTAATTTATTTATTCAATAACAGTTTATTGACGTTCATGAACAGTTCATTTTTTGTTGATTTATTTTCAGTTGATGACGCTATCTGCTCGTTAATAATCAGTTAACACCTGTTCTGTATACTTGTCCATTACGAAAATCAAAATTTCGAACCATGCATTTTACTGTCTGTTGTGACATTTCTGTCGGTGTTACGCACTCGCCTACCTCTCCCTCCCTTTCCTCCCAGCCACAGCTTGGCGTTATACCGCAGCATCCCCCGCCCCTTCCTCTGCCCCCAGCCGGAACCGGAGCTCGTGGAAGCCTCGCTCGCATCGTACGCCATGCTGCGAGCCTTCGTGAACATTCTGCACACTGAGGACGAGCAGTGTGGGCAGAGATTCCTCTGCGAGGGGGCGCAGGAGGCGGCCAGCCTGGGGGAGGTGGGCCGTGTGGTGGCCAGGGTAGCGAGGTAAGATGGTGGTCCTGAGAGGGGTCACTGGAGGTCAGGCTGGGCTCAGACGAGGCGAGTAGTGTCGTGAGCTAGGTCGCTAGGTGAAATGATGTGGCTTTTTGAGAGATATATACGGTATACGGATATACATGGAGGGAATTGAGTTGAACCAGTGCAGGATTTCGACTATGCAAATAATTATGAAGATAACCTAACGATGGCTTAAAACTCATATATTTCCGGGGTGGTATGCTTGGTGCTTTAATTTTTGTTAACTATGAGTGAAGTAACGGAATATATTAGCAACAATTGATATAAGGAATTATTACACACCTGAAAGAATTAAACCCTTATCGAAAAAGTAGACACATATTTAGGATGATAGGCGTAAAAGCTGGATAAATCCTGACCTTTAGATGTTTATTTAAACTTCAGTCCATACAGACTGGGGAAAACGAAATAATTTGCAACGTAAGCTGGTTAAAATGAGGATAACAATACAAATGACGTTAAGTCACAAGAGCTAGTTAATAACATTATTAGTGCCAAATGTTTGCAAGGTACAGCTATATTTGTATGGCTATATGTATTTGCATAATGTAGTTATTTTTAAGTGAGTGATTCACTTTTCAGCATAACGTACTACGCGCACAAGTTTTGAGCCCCTAATTGTTTCTGGGGACACAAATTGGCACCTAACATCTGCGAAACAATGTTAACAACTCCGAGGACAGATTGGCTGAAACGCAACTCAGGTTTCAGTGGGTTGCTAAATTTCGCCAAACTATTCCCATCGGCATTGCAAGTTTGCTCGTTCGCAGCGTGTTTGGATAATCAATTATTGTGACGAATCTCACAACTTCTACGCCAGACTGTTAAATATTGAGAGATTTCTGCAGCTGACGTGGCAACTTCACCACTTTCCGCCGACGAGACACTGGCGCTGTGCGATCGGCGCCGGCTGGGTCGCTGACGCCTGCTCTCCGTCACGCTGCAGCTGGCCAGATATTGAGCCATTTGTCGGTGCCGGTATCACCCTGCTGTCGGCAGCACCGGCCTGGCCACACCAGCACGACCGCAGCGGACACCGGCAGTGGCAAAATTGAGTTTTGACGCGATTCCAGTGTCGGCTGGGCAGCTGATTTGGTGTGTGAGCGCCATAAGAGGGTAATAACCAGTCCAGTTCAGAGAGACAGGTCCAGAGAGGCGGGCAGGCAACGAGACGAGCTGGGTGGCCAGCCGGTGACCAGACGTCATTGCTGCAGTCTGCAGGGAAGTGTTCATCAGGCACGACGCTAGATGCTGATATGTGACGGATGTGACAGATGAACATGTCTGTTTTTCCCTGCGGGGGCAGATTCTGCCCCCCGGTGGTTTTTCGCTTGCCGCTTCCAAACCGTTCGGCCTAGCGTCTTGAAATTTTCTGAATTTTCCTATAATTGACTTAGACGTGTTGCGCCAAAATTTCAACTAAATCTGCCGGCCAGAGGCGGTGCCAGGCTCCTGAATTTTAGAGGGGGTTACGATTGTGGTTGTGTGCCACATACCTCCTTCGTAGTTTGCGGAGCATTAAATGCGTGAGAAACGTTTCCACTGCAATATGCATCATACATACTGGGATCGCACATATTTTGGGGCAGAGGCGCACACAGGTACAAAAAATGGGAGGCGGTACCCTCCCTCAAATGAGCTCCACCGTCAAATTAGCATGTTGATAAAGCGTGACGCCCATGGTGCCCCCACGCTGTTTACTTGGATCCGCCTATGCACAATATATTACATTTAACAAATTACAGCAAACAATGCCCATATGTGACGTTCATATCGTTCCAAACAATCACGAACAACACATATTTCTTATAAGAAAATCCCCCTATTTTACATACCCTGAATACGCCCATGATTTTTCATTTTGGTACTTGTCTTTTGATACATCGAAGACCAGTACATTTCAAGCTCAAAAACGTTTGTTGCATGGAAATCGGTCAGACCTCATGACCGCAATTACCTTTAAAAAACAACATTTTCGTATCGTTCACCCCCATACCCCAATTTGTGAGAAAAAAATGGGGATCCGAAATGAAAGACCTGGTCATGACAAATCGAATGGTGTTTGTTTCATCGAAATAGGCTGAGCGGTTCTCGAGATCTCTGGTGGGGGGGGGCAGAATCTGGCCCCCGCAGTTTAACGTAATTCTGGCCGCCCGCATGGAACAGGGTTAATCCGACTATGGATACCAGGAACTGTTTTTCGTTACGAATTATACAGGCGTTTTAAATGTAGAAACAAGGCCTCTCGCTGACAGTTTGTTTTAAAGTAACAGTGTCTAAAAAATCAAGCGTCAGCAGTCTATACTGATAGAATCTGCTCTGTTTTGCTTCTT
>JARFNR010341786.1:0-11422 GCA_030323935.1 Semibalanus cariosus
GCTACCAGAGAGCCAGGACCTCCGGAGACAGCAGCTGGGGCATTCCAGGACAGATCGACAAGTGGGTAACACTCTAAATCTCCGAGTTCGATAAAAGTCCGCTTTAGAGGTTATCTGGGGCGCCAAATCGCGCTGTGCAAGTTTCAGCTCGATTGAAGTTACAGTTGCCAAGTTATAGCCTCCGGCATTGTCGTGAGGTCACCTTGCATGACTTGGCCGATCAGCCAATAACTCCACAAACAATTATCCAATTCCTATAAACCCATACATTTTCTGAATGGCCATACAGTGAGGAACATCATCCCGGGCCCAGGTTTCATTTCTGTGCGAATGACACGACTGTGTTTGTCTCGTCGAGTCGCGTCGCCCCATATGCACCATGACATACCTGGGTCACCAAATGACCTTGACCGTAGGTCAAATTTTGAAGTTGACCTAACCAGGTCACCATTAATATATTTCGAAGCGCCTTGACGAAACATGGTGATGGTGTTAAAATTATTGTTCTATGTTCAATCGATAAAAAGTTATTCACGAACAACTTGTTTTACTAGCAACAATGAACAACTTCAAGATGTTCTTTAACAACTTTTGATAGATTAGACATAGAGCAATAATTTTAACACCATCGTGTTTGTCTCGTCAAGGCGCTTCGAACCATGTTAATGGTGACCTGATTAGGTCAGCTTCAAAATTTTACCTCAGGTCAATGTCATTTGGTGACCCAGGTAGGTCATGTTGCATATCGGGCGACGCGAATCGACGCAACAAACACAGTGGTGTCATTCGCACGTCTCTATCTTTATTAAATCAAGAGTTATTGGCCAAAAAAGGTGCTGATGACCTCAGATGACCTCAGCTGATCTTGCAGAGGTCACTGAGCAACAATTGCACCTGGATCATTAAGAAATTCACCCAACTTAACCTTCAAGTGGTTTATATTGCAACGTGAAACCTTCGTGTGACACAGAAACCGCAATAAATGCCGTAATGGGACAATTAATCATTTTTGTTGGTTAAGGATAAGAAAACGCTTATTTTGAGCAATTAAAAGGTACATTTATAGAAAACATCCATTTCCAATTTGTTTCCCGTGCAAATACATCTAACCAAAGTATGTTTTTAAAATTATAAAACCAAATTATTTTCCTGCGCTCGTGTCAAGGTCAGGTCAGGTCACCAGAGGTCAAGAGTCATTTCGTCAGAATCCACAAAAAAAACTGGGCCTGGGAAGATGTTCCTCACTTCATTGCCATTCAGAAAACGTATGGATTTCTAGGAATTTGATAATTTGTTATGGAGTTATTGGCTGATTGGCTAAGTCATGCAAGGTGACCACGAAAATACCGGAGGCTATAACTCGGCAGCTGTAACTCCAATCGAGCTGAAACTTGCAGTGCCATTTGGCGCCCCAGACAACCCCCATTACAGACTTATATCAAAAGCTGAGATGTAGGGTGTTAATTTGCCGTTTTCGCTTATCGATCTGTCCTGGAATGCCCACAGCTATCAGAGAGCAATAGGCATTTAATAAAACCAACGTTACTTGGACCCGCCACCACGAGTAAGTATATTTTACATATAAACGAACAAAAGCAATACAGC
Organism: Semibalanus cariosus; assembly: GCA_030323935.1. NCBI lineage: Eukaryota > Metazoa > Arthropoda > Thecostraca > Balanomorpha > Balanidae > Semibalanus > Semibalanus cariosus. The sequence goes on from JARFNR010341786.1 coordinate 1,606, forward strand.
GTACATGCCAGCACCCCGCAGCCCGGGCACTCCCCTTCTGTACTGGTCATGGCTATAACCTGATCAATAACAACAGCAATAACAGCAGTAATAACAGATGAGAGCGAGCACGCACTGCTGGGGAGAGTCAGGTGCCACGCCACCAGCACGCTCTAGCGGCGGGTCCAGTAACTACGGTTAGGGTGGTTCGGTTTGCGTTTTTCTTCTTCTTAGAATGTTAGGTTTCACCCCCTATCTGACGCATTTTGGAACGCTGATCACGATGAAAACATCAAATTGAGAAAATCGAAACAAAGCGATGGCGAACTGGACTTAAAGATTTTGCACCGAGGCGATTTCTGCACATTTTTTTATTATTATATTTTTTAAGTCTTTCTCGCAATACCCTTGTATTCAAATATCAGGACCAGGCGCCGGCAATTTTAGCAAAATTGTACAACTTGCGAACAACGCCATCTATTGAGCGATTCGGTAAACTGCTAAAACATCCGTTCTATTATTGGTGATTGTTGCTCAGCTGTTTGAGCTAAGGTAATGCAAATTGGTGACATGGTAAGAAAATTAGTGTGCTATCCTTCTATGATACATTTCAGCAGATATTTGAGTTCTCGCGCTTACGAGAGGTCAAAATATGCAGAAATCGCGTCGGTGAAAATCTTGAAGTCCAGTTCGCCATAAAAATCGAACTTCTAAATTTTGATGTTTTAATTGTGATCAGCGTCCCAAAATACATCAGATAAGGGGGGTGAGACCTAACATTCTAAGAAGAAAAAACGCAAGCCGGACCTACCTAGCCATCCACGATACCGTGACATGGCGGCAGATTTCGCACAATGATGCGGCCAGGCGGGCAAACCAGCCAGTGCAGCTATCTGCAGCTAGCGTGCCGAGCTCCGCCGCTCAAGGCTGCCGCGGCTCAGTCCCACCCAGTCTGAGCTGCGGCCCGCGAAACAATGGGCCGGCCGCTGCACGTGCGTTTGTTGTTCCGGCGTCCGCTAATGGGAGGGAATCGGCCGGCTGCGACGGCCGTACAGAAGAGCCGACAGTAAGCCCCGGCGAGATATATCGTAACGCGTTTTAAAAGTGATCATATAATGAACGGGACAGCATGACAAGCCCTCAGAACACCACCGCTGACATGCGGAATGACTAATCTGGCACGTGGCGAGTCGCTAAGGAAGATTTATGAGAAAACTACCTGGGGATATGCAATCACGATTTCTGCATTGCGATAAAGATTGTTGTCTGAGTGCTCCCTTTGTTGTTAAGGAGGTTTGACACGCACAATGCAAGGTTTCGGAAAACCCGCTGTCGTGAGATCATCATGGATTGTACCAGACATGTGCCATGGCCAAAAAATAGGATCCTAAATCCACAAGATCCCACGACAAACTGATTTTCCAGGATCCAGGATCCACAGGATCCCACGACAATTTTTTTTTCCCAGGATCCAAGATCCATAGGATCCCACGAAAAAATCCAGGATCCAAGATCCACAGGATTCCACGACAAAATTATCCTGCAGGATCCAAGAACCAACAAGATCCCAGATCTTGGATCCTAGGAATCCTGGATCCATTTGTTTGGATCATGGCATGTGTCTGATTACAACATGTAAATCTCACACTATTGATATTGAGTGTAGGAGTTTTAAAGCATGAAATACATGCATTCGTATATTTTAGCACCATAAAAAGTGAAATATGCTTAAGCTTTGAAACAGGTGGGAACGAGAGCTCCGTCAGTTATTAATTCGGGTTGGAACGGTTTTGGGTCTGGCTGAATGAGCTGGAACGGGATGGGGACTGAAAATGTGACCTGTGAAAGTCTCTAGCCATGCAAACAATATCCAAGATCCACAAGATCCCACGAAAAATAATTTTCCAGGATCCAAGATCCACAGGATCCCACGACAAAATGAGCCTGCAGGATCCAGGATCCAACAAGATCCCAGATCTTGGATCCCAGGGATCCTGTGTCTTGGATCTTTTTATCTTGGCACATGTTTGGATTGTACGATTATTTCGGTTTTGATCACACCTCGGGCGAGGCGATTCGGTGGCCATAATGACTGCCAGACCCGCCCAGTCTCAGCTGCAGCCCGCGAAAAAATGGGGAGCATGTATTACGGAGGCATCATTTCGTTTTCTGAGTATAAATCAATTACAAATACTTCGTTCATTTATATTTGAACCTTTCTAAAACAGAATATTCGAATCAAATGCATTCCATCGGCCCATTCATATTTAACCTGAAATCGAATATCCGACACAAACCGATTCAACCATAACTGGACCAATAACCAATACCAGTCTGGGTGGTAGTACGTGCATTTTATTCGCCTTGATACGCATTTCCTACTCACCTGAATGGAAAAAACTTGATGCTCAGGGGGAGCAATATTCAAAATAATTGGGCACAATAGAACGGCTCTCAAAAGCATCAACTTTGAAAGAAAATTAAACAGTACGCAACAACGGCTGAAAAATGTCGTTGGCCTTCTAATTTCAAACTAAGCAAGGCACATTCTAATGAGAATTTAATTCGTCTATGATGCCGCAATCCTAATCCTCCTTCCCTCTGTCTCCGCCATTCTGGGTAATAACTCCTTTGTCACTGCAGGATAATGTCCCCAGCCCGTCCGGACAGCGGGCCAACACGTCCTGTATTCCGGCTCTGAGAGTGTCGGACGATTGTTCTGAAAAGAACGCCGCTGCTCACAGCGTCCTGTCACCGTTACGTCAGCGGGGGCACATTCACTTTTCGACGCCGGGCCGGCAGCGGAAGGGCTACAGACATACAGACAGACAGACAGCCGGAGGAGGGGCTAGGGAAGGGGCCGGAGACGAGTGGGAGTCACCGTCCGCCAGCAGGCCACGCCCCTCAGCTCTCGGTGCATGACCATGATCTGAGACGGACCTGAGACGCCCATGGCCTGAGACGCGGCAATAGTGTACGCCAATGGCTCGAGACGCGGCTGCATACTCGCAATGCCGACTAATTTATGAGGCAATCGTCGGCGAGCATTCCACTTGGCCACATCCTGCCATCGGCAGCTGATCTGCGGTGCTCACGTGAGCCGAGCTAGACAGCGTGACGACAATCATGCAGCGATGATGGGAACGGCCGTCACCCCGCGGATCAGCCCGATCTGCGTTCAAAAACTCTTCGGCCATCAACCTCGCCCAACAAACACTTCAGCAACTCATTGGTGATTGACAGGAAATAGAACGCAAAAAATACAATAAATAGCTCTAGCGTAGAGCGTGCATCGATGACGCAGGCTGCAATAAACCTGAGATGATGATGGCAATTTCCACGAGGCGTAGCACATTCATTCAATCCCAGGCGAGGCGGAGGACCACAGATATGTACCGCATTGACAATGGGGTCGATCAAAGTGTGTAATCGAATCGCACCATTGTCTCTCAATCTTTATCAGTAAGATTCTTTTCTGTCGTAACCGGAATAAATGTATACAAGATTTAAAGTAGAAGCTACATCCATACCAATGATTCAGTTCGTCTGTAATTCACAGATGCAGTTTCCTGCGCGGCGCGTCGGTCAGCGGCTGCGGTACCGACGCTCTCCTCCCTCCCTCCTGCACCTTATACCTTACAACAGTATCAAGTGTGATAATTTAGCAACCAAGTGTTTACTTTGAATGAGATGCTGACGGGTGAATTTCACAAGAGATGAACGACTGGCGGCTTCTATCGAACGTTGGAAAGACGTCGCACTTTATATTATCCACTCTACTGATGCTGATATTAATATATTTTTACGAAATTAAGCAATGGTCAATGATCGGAACAAAACCGAAATGAGAAACAGTCGTCTGCTGTCACTCTGTCCGCACATTGACCTGTCTCCAACTGTGCTGCCTGCTACCAGCTGGCGGCGTCCTAATGCCAGGTCACTTAAACCGTCAGCCTACACCTCTGTCCGCACATTGACCTGTCTCCAACTGTGCTGCCTGCTACCAGCTGGCGGCGTCCTAATGCCAGGTCACTTAAACCGTCAGTCTACACCTCAGTCCCTCTGGCGAAGAGTGGTCAGTAGACTAATTTGCATATTTATGTTTTGGCACAAGTGTTTCAAAACCATTACCAGCGTTGAGACGACCAAACAGATGAAATAAAATGAATTTGTGTCATATGCGTGAAGCGTAGCCTGAGCACAAGTGGAACGCTTAACTAAATAATTATTGTCCGTCGGCATTATACAATAGCTAAACTATAACGGAGGTAACAATGTTATCGGATAGCTTCTCAGCAGAATCGCCGCGAAGGCCGCAGCCGCCGCTACCAACTCAAGGTAGTCTCCGTTAGCCTGTACCGCTGCAAAGAAACGCAACTGATGCCATCACAGTGCGAATATTTTTCTCGAGAATATACAAAATGCATCTCTAGCTCATTACAATTAGCACAATGACTATGCCCAGTTCCGGCAGCAGTGCGCCGTATTGTTAGCGCCGGTGACTCAGGTGACCATTAGCGCTCAGAAAACTCTGTCGACGCACCATGGAGCGGGCGGCCCATCGGCAGCCGGCCGTGCTATGACGCTACGGTGCTCAGCGGCCGTGCTGTACTGTACTGTGTGGCACCGGACCTCCCCCGCACGACTCTGTCACCGCACCGCCGCCTCTGTCGCCGCCTCGGGGCCGCCAAGTACCTCCCCCCCCCCCACCCCCGCCCAGCCCCAGGCAGGTGCACCGCCTCGGGCAGATCTCAGGCGGCGCCGGAGCAGCCTATAAAGCCGAGTGAGCCGCGGCGGACACCAGTGCCGCCCCCGCCCGCCGCTGCCGCCACCGCCGTCATGGTGTCTCTGTGGGTCGCGCTCTGCGTCGCACTGACCGCGGTCGCCACCGCCGGACACTCCCCACCCAGCGGGTCGTACCACTCCCGGTACGGAGACGATCCGCCGCCGTACTCCGCGCCAGGTCAGCACTGGTACCGGTACTCGTACGGCGGTACCGTGGCCCCGCCGTCGCCCAGCGGACCGCCCGAGTACGCCAAGGGCTTCGGCTACACCGGACTCCACGGCAAGCCGTACGTCAAAATATACGACTACGACTCTCGGCGCCGCCAGCACGGCCGCGGCTACGGCCAGGGCCAGGGCTACGGGGACAACGCGCGCGGCTACGCCAAAGACTACGACTACGGCCAGCGACGCGGCAACTTCAAGTACGTGCGCGAGTACTACAAGGACCGGTACCACCACTCACGCGAGCACGAGCGAGAGCACTACTCCCCGGACCATGACTACCACGAGCGGAAGCCGTACGTCCCCAGACGCGGAGGATCCACTGTCATCGTGCTCGGCTCCAAGAAGGGATACGCCAGCGACTTCCCCCACGGACGCACCGGCGGTTACCATGGCGGAAACTCCGGAGGAACCTCCGGCGGATACCCCAGCAGTTACCCCGGTGGTTACCCCAACGGTTACCCCGGCGGAACCTCCCGCGGATACCCCGGTGGAACTTCCGGTAGATACCCCAGCGGTTACCCCGGCAGTTACACCGGCGGTTACCCCAGCGGTCGTGGCTATCACGACGACGGTTTCTCCCACGGCCGCGACGGCTACTCTGGGAAAAGCCCCTACGGCGGTGGGAAAAGCTACTACGACAGCGGGAAAAGCCACTACGGCGGTGGGAAAAGCCACTACGACAGCGGTAATAGCTACTACGGCGGTGGTGGTTTCCAGAGCATCCTGCGGGGCAGCAGTGGCTTCCCACGCGGCGGTGGTACCAGCTACTACGGCGGCGGTGGGTCCGCCAGCAGTAATGGCGTGCCTCGCGGGCACGGCCACCAGCACGGCTACACCGATGGCGGCGTCACCGGCGGCATAGGGGAAAACCTGTTCGGACACCAACGGTACAACCGTGACGATTACCAGCCCGATGGTAATCACCACTCTGGTAGCAGTTACCACGGCGGAGATGATAACCACCGCAGCGGAGGTTACCACAGCTATGGATACCGCAGCGATGGTGGAAGCTATCACAGCAGCAAAGATGATTACCATCACAGCGGCGGTGGAAGCAGCCACGGTCGCTATGGTGACGATGACGGCTTTGTAAGCCTGAGCTCCAGTCGCCGCCCGGTGCATCCCACCTACACGGGAGACGACGACCGGCACTACCGCACCAGCCACAGAAGGAAAATCTACTACAAATAGGTGATGAGCGCGGACTGCTGCCCCCCCCCCCCCCCGCGGGGCGGAGGTGCGTGGCGGCAGGGGAGGGCATAAGACACTGAGAGGAATGGGAGAGACACGCAGACAGTCCATAACGCCAGGGCCCAACGCTCTGATGACGACGGCCGCTGACAACCAGCTGGCGAGTAGCCTGCTGCGGGAACCAGAGTCAGCCCAGAAGTCTCCGGTTATATCAGAGTAGGGTTAATGACTGGGTTCATCGAGCTGGGAAAAGGAACGTTCTTTGAGCGGGCAAACTGTGGTGTACGTGAGTGTAGACATGGAATCGACGATGACGTCATGAATATGCATCGAATAGTAATGTTGATCAAACAGTATTGTAATGTCTACACACCCATAGCTTTAATAAACCATACATTGATACTTTGTATAATGGAGCGCTGTGTCGTTTTATAGAAATATATCGCAAGCACTGTATGAGAGAAACACACTCCACAGTCCACAGAAATACAACACAAATGCAACTAGATTGAGAATAATGTGTTGATAGACTAACGCAAAAAATATAACAGGATATATATAACACTGTAACAGGATATTCTAAGTTCAGAGTGACCGGTTTTAGAGTAGACTTACAGCAACGTAATACCTACACCCAATTTGCCCAGTTCTCAAACAGCATTGATTCCTAAGTTGTCCATAATATTCGTGAAAAATGAACCGAAAAGGCCTTAACCCTCGTCCGGGTAGGGGTAGATGCCACCCCCCCCCCCCCAAACCCACCCTTCGTTTTTCGGGAATAACTCGCGTAGTTATCAACCGATCGCGATGAAACTTTCAGTACCCTACTTTTGAACAATTTGACACATACTCTGAAAATTTCGAACTTCTACTCATGACCCATGACCTTTCACCTGTTTCTCAAGGTCATGTCAGGCGCAAATGGCGTCCCGTAGTATCAATCTTTGTAACTTGTGCAGTTTCCGAGTTTGTTGTTCAGATGCATATGCACAGGCGTTTCCTGGTGACAGTTGTGGTTTCCACTGAGATTGTGACGTCGATTGACCTTTTCAGAGGTCAACCGAGGTCACTGACCTCCGATGACCTCAGATGCCTTTTTTGGCTTCTGACAGTTTCTAGGACATTTTGTGACGCTGATTTCAAATATCGGATCCATTATATATAATTATATGCTCCACTGGGGTCATGCGCTTCTACAGGTCAACCCAGGTCACTGACATCAGATGACCTGACATGACCTTTTGGGAATTTGGCAGTTTCTAGGACATTTTGTGACGCTGATTTAAAATTTGACACCCATTAAGCAGAATAAGATGTTCATTCACGATTTTAGCTCGATTAGTGTTCAATTTTTACAAATTTACGATTTGATGACATCCGGGTAATTGACATGACCTCAGAGGTCACCTAATGACCCAGGACCTTAAAATCGGGCGTCAATGGCTTCCTCTCGTCACAAGCAGCACGCTCGTTATTGTAATCGAAGCTCTAGCTCAATTAGGGGCGAAACGCCAGGGGGATTGCCAGCCCCCCTCCCCCCTCTCCTATCCGGTCATGCAGTGATCTTGCCCTACCCGGGCGAAGGTTAAGTCACTGCCAGTAGTCTTACTATGTCGACATCAAGCGAGGCCAGAGGATCAGAGCGGGTCAACCTGACCGGGTCTGGGCTCGTGGAACAAACAGTGCGGAAAGGTCACCTGATCTCCACACTGCGCAGGTACCGTGTCATGACATCACAGCAATTATGATAGCGTGAATAGCCCAATTAAGCTGACCCCGAGCCAGGCAATTTGTCATCCCCACTGTTAGTATTAACATCATATTTTCATGATACATATAAGAACTTAATGCAAGGCCGGTGGGTGAAACATGTCATGAATAATAAAACAAGACAAACTACGTAGTTGTAATTAGTACGTACAATATCGCGTGAAAATTATGTTAATGCGCATATATTGCTCGAGTATGACGTCAAACTGAAACGATGCTTGGGAGATGTCAAGCTTTAATGCCTTGACATCCAGATACGTAAATCCGATCAATGCAAAAGATCAACTCTTTGAATTCGTTTCGTGTGAACATCGTTGTTGAATAAAGAGGCGGATCACATTCGGCTGAATCTACCTTAACCAGTGGCAGGCCAGAGAGAAGCAACGTTGCATATCCAAGAAACGACGAAACGATCTTCACCTTCGTGGATTTTACCGATTTCGTGCACTTTTATGCTACTGCTGGAATGGCAATATTGCCGGGTTCGACCTTGGTGGAGACACTGCCAAGTGCAATGGGAGGCCAGTTAGCTTCACCATTCTCATTATAAACGCGGGCAGCCATGGAAAACTGCCGCGTTCGGGCCGTGAACCATGGTATGCAAACTGAAGTGCGGACACCGTGAACCGTGGTATGTAAACTACCATAGGGCGCCGTGAGTCGTGGGTCGTCGCCGCCGCAGACGGGCCATTCAGTCCGCACTGTTGGCGGCCCGGTACACCACACAGGCCGGCAGGGGTCAGACGATGGAGCAAAAAATAAAAATAACCAAAATTCCAAGGCTGGTCTGGTGTCACACCAGACCAGCCTTGGAATTTTGGTTATTTTCTGGGCTTTTGGAGTTCATGGAATTTCGCTCTTCCTTTTTTCCTCAAAATTCACTCTCTTTTCAACTGATCATACCGACATTGTAGTTAAAATATATTGTTTTCTGCACAAGGATTTTATATTTATTACAAATCAGGAACCTTTACTCTCAAAGTAAAATCAAACCTAAAAAAATGAAAATCTGTATTTCCTAACACAAAAATTTGCTCTCCACCTATGCATTTTTACTCTACTCTTAAGGACCAGAGGCCATTCTTATAAAAAAATCGAGCCGTGGCTCGATTTTTTAAAATCAGAATGGCCTCAGGACCCGGCGCGGGAGATGTTTAGCGTCGAAATAGCGCCTCGGAAATGCAGCAGCGAAGCCAAATAATATGCAGGTATTTTACACACTGCCCAAACATAACAAAGTTCCAGTCCTGAGGCCATTCTTTAAAAATATATATAGCCAGCGGCTCGATTTTTTTATAAGAATGGCCTCAGGTAATGGAACAAAAAATCACACACTGCACCATACAGCGGGATCCGTGGCAGGGTGTCCCTCCTGAGGTCAGACGTTACAGCACACTCCGCCCTGTCACACCACACAGGCCGGCAGGGTGGACGTACTGGGGTCAGACGGTGGAGCACAACGCCACCGGACAGCAGTGGTCTGCTCTCTGACAGGTCAGACGACACTCCATCAGAGGCCGGGTCACGGATAGTGGCCCGGGGAACCCCGTGACGTTATAACGACCCCGTGATGTCACAGATGACAGACACACAGTGCAACCGGCTCACAGACAGCCAATGCCCCCTGTCACACCGGCAACTGCCAAACCCCTGCTCTGCCACACCCCTGTTCTGTCACACCCCTGTTCTGTCACACCCCTGTTCTGTCACACCCCTGCTCTGCCACACCCCTGCACCCTGCTCTGCCACACCCCTGTTCTGTCACACCCCTGCTCTGCCACACCCCTGTTCTGTCACACCCCTGTTCTGTCACACCCCTGCTCTGCCACACCCATGCTCTGCAGCATCCCTGCACCCTGCTCTGCCA
>JARFNR010341897.1:0-11421 GCA_030323935.1 Semibalanus cariosus
CCTTCGCTGAATGTAATGTGGGGGCGCCTCTGGTCTCACAGAGGACCAGAGGCTCCCAAATAGCCTCTGGAGCTATTTGGGAGGGCGCTCTCGGAGGTGTATCGGAGGGCGCCTTCGGAGGTATGTGGGAGGGCGCCTTCAGAGGTATATCGGAGGGCGTCTTTGGAGGTGTGTGGGAGGTTTCATTCAGAAGTGAATCGGAGGGCGCTTTTGAAGGTATGTATGAGGGCACCTTCAGATGTGTATCGGAGGGCGCCCTGGGAGATATGTGGGAGGGCCATTTATAGTTGTATCTATCGGAGGTCACCTTTGGAGCTAGGTGGGATGGCGCCTTCAGAGGTGCATCGGTGGGCGCCTTTGGAAGTACATACCGATGTGGGAGCCGGGAGGGCGCCCTCGGAAATGTATCAAAGCCGACCCCCCCCCCCCCTGCCAGCAGCCTTTCGCTGACGGCGCCCTCATGTGTGGTTTGGCGCCCTCTTGAGGGCTTGGTCCCCCTTGACGGATTTCTAAATACGCCACTGTTCCTGGAACATTTTTATTATTATAATGGCTAGAAAGAACTAATAAGAAAAGAAAGAACCTTTTGCAGATATAATAGTGCAATAATTCCAGACGTCTGAAACTATTTTAATAATATAAATTCAACACATTTCAAAGAAGTGCGAGTCCTTTTAATACAATGATACTGACACATCGTATAAAAGATCACAAACACGTTAAACGTAACCGAACTCCCCCACCTACGCTCTTAACTCCACCTCACGCCCGGACAAAGCCGTTTCGACTGCACGTCAGGCTTGTTGGGCCAACAAAGCCTCGCGCCCGTGACGTCATCGGTCCAAGCTCAGCTGAGCGGCGTACTGGCCGTCCATGCGGCGGTGCTGACGCCGCGTTATAGGGCGCTGAAATCGCTCACTCAACATGGTAGCCGGCTCGCTCGAGGACCGCCAAGGCCGTGCTGCGTCTTCGAGCTGGAAATATGCCCAACACCGGGGCTGGCTCAGCATTCTGGCAAGCTGTTGCGCAGAGGAGTGCAGCGCTGCGGCAGCGAGCTGGCAGTGGTATGGTGGTCACTGGTCACTGGTCACTGGTCAGGTGGCGGAGGTGACGAATGGAGAGGGAAGGGGATTGGTACAGTTATAGTATTTTCTTCAAAAGGCACATCGTGAGAAGTGCCGTGAGAGTTTGATCCAGATCCAACTAACCGCAGTCTTTGCCGCAGCCCGTTTTTTGCATTTTCTTCTACTAACATTGCATTTGTTCGCACGTGCCAATTTTCAAAACATACTTCGGGCCGTGTGCCTTTTGAAGAAAAAATGGACTATGGGTGTGATGTGATCAAATCAAAATGGGTACGTCAAGTATGAATCGGGATCTATTTCAAATGCATGGCTTCCCTCTTAGATCGATGGAAATCGAAAGTAAAATATTGTAAAATGTATCTTAGCATATTTTCGTCATTTTGCCGGCAAATATTTGGTTCGGAGTATCGCTCCCGTACACATATAATGACGAACAGTTTGAAACATCATGCACTAAAAGTAAATAAGCAAATCAAAGTTAGACCGCTCCATTTGTAAAACCACATGACATGTTTTGCGTCATTTGCGCATGGTGAACGACATATGAACTGTCCCCTAAATACACACAGACCATAGTTCGTCATGGGCCCACCAACCCCCAGCCCAGCCCAGCCCAGTCTCATGAACACCAAGCCCAGGCCCAGACCAGGCCCAGTCAAATTCATAATATTGAGGCCCATGCCCGGTCCGGCCCATTAAGATTAAGCATATGGCTTGCACGGCGTGCCCATTACTTCAACATTCTCAGCCCAGGCCCGCCCAGAGTCCAGTAATTTCCTTAAGGTTGAGGCCCAGCCCAGACCCAGTCAAGGCCCAACCCATGGCCCATGGGCCAGCCCAGCCCATGACGAACTCTGATACAGACATACATGATTTTGAAAATATAAATTTCGTAGCACCTTATCGGTTATCTGACATCTGTTCCACCGCAACATGGCGGATAAAAGCAAATGAGAGCAGACCACACACATGGCACCATCCGGTGCGTCTCACCGCTATCTCTATCACTGTCATCACTTTATCCAACAGCGAGCAAAGCGTCTTACCGACGCTAAGCTCTTATGCCATAACGCCTCTCCTATCCTGGTAATCCGTCAATATTAAACGCCATACCTGAGCACATTTCAAACGGATCAAGTGAGTCCAGAGCGCCAGGTGGTGTATATTCACTGACTTCTTCTGTCATTTCCGTTTCGTCATTATGTAACAATATTGAACCTACTGCCTGAGTACGGGTTACATTGTATGTATCTTCATATCATTTATGCTGCTACTCCACAAAGGCTCAAACCCACGTACGCTGGGTATCCTCTAGCCACAGAACACAGCAGCGCAGCAAGGCAATACAGCTCGGCAGCTCGGTTAGAGAGTTTCACCAGCCGTAACTCCATGTTGCCAGCCCAGTTCTCCTGCCTCAGGGCACAGCCGGCTGTTGTGGCTGGCTCAGTACTGGTAGCAGCGGCAGACTAAATAAAACACAGCGATCCGTGCCGCGCCGCTGTCGGGTAGAGAGGTCAGAGTTCACCTCAACACTGCCCGGGGGCACATAGCTTCCGGCCATTGTCGAGGAACGAGAAGTGAGGCACAGGGACCGACCTGTGCCTCACTGGTGTGCTTGGTGAGACGTGGGATGAGCGTCTCCTTTGCAAGCAGGGAGGGTCGTTCGTATTCATTGTTGGCTTTTTACTGAATCCTGAATGTCAGCAATGGTGCTTATTGTAATTTTATTTGTCATTTTACCATTGTGTTTGGCATTATGACGACTCTCGGCAGCTTCTGTGACTCAGTAGGGAGAGCGCTGGGCTTCAGGCCTCACCAGGTGTGGCAGGCCGGGTTCGCGTCGCTTCAGCGCTCGCTGTTTGCCCCTTACTGTGATGGCCTGCAGCCGGTGGCAGCGGTCTCACTAAAGGTCAGGTGACATCAGCGGGCCGGGCAGACTGCCTGTTTGGGCAGGCAAAGCTTTCGCTTCTCATTCTGCCGTTTACCAGGAATTGCGCGAGCGGATGGTGTGGTCAGGGCCTGCGCAACAAGCTCTGCTTGCGCGGGACCTAACCTCGGAAATCCATCCATTTAAAACATTCGGAATAAATTTATAGAAAGCCTCAAGAAAACAAGAGGGACCTTGCAGTAGTAAGGAAATATTGCATTGCGTTTTTGTTTGGCAGTTGAAAATATTTTGGAACTCCTCGAGATGAGCTTACAAGTGGAGAGGACATGACAATTGTCAGCTCTTTCGAACGATGCAACCATGCCCCTATGATATTGTCAATTAGAGCATTTGGTAAAGTCAGTTCAATAACTGTCATTCGTTATTGGATGGTCGCACAAGCAATGGCTTTGGAGCATTGCATGGGGGTTGGTGCACAACTCAACTGAGCTACAGTTATCATAGCGGTGTTGGAAGACTTCGAAATTTGACATTAAAAAAGAGTACCTACCGTGCAAAGTATTCTCTCGACATTTAATTTGCAACCAGATCCTCAACTCCCAGATTCATAATTTCTTACCATGCTTGACAAGAATCGTGTCCGGAGTTGTATTCTCTCTGTGACTGCTCTGCACCACTAATTACCCCCGATGCCGCCCCGTGTTATTGTAGCGTGCTGCAGCGCACCTGTTGCGGGGCGCAGCGGCGCGGCGGGCTGCCAAACTCAGGTGTGAGACTTCCGTGGCGGTGAAGGACGGGGGCTGTCGGCGCCGCCCCGACGCGACAGGCGCCAGACAGAAGCGGCCACTGTCGCCAGACCACTTAAACGTCATGTCCTAATGAACGTCCATCATAGTAGGCTCACTGATAGCGAGCAGGTTTGCCGGCTGTTATGTTGGCGACGGCGATGACGTTGGCGGCTGGGGCGGGGATTATTCTTTGTGTTTTATATGTGATCAGATGCAATGGAAGCGAGTGATGTATTAAATCTGGAAGAGACTCATGATGGACTGAATCGAGCTCGCTGCGTCGCTGGGCCAAATCACGGCCGGTCATCAAATCAATATCGGCTAATTGTCTCCGGATGTGTTGTCGGCATGTTTGATATGTTCCAGAGCGGTGCTCAGATCATGTGCGACCCGCACCTCACCATCCGGGGAATGAGCGAGACTGTGGGAGGTCACGCTAATGGGTGAACGGTGGCTTTTATATCGATCGAAAAAAGCCGATATCCAATGAATTGCAATTGTCATTTTATTGGCTTCGTCCGGTTATATTACAGGTGATTTAAATCCCATGTGAAATAGACATATCACGTTTAGCAGCGGAGGTGTTCACTTTGGAGCAAAATTTTGGAGATGTGTTTTTTAATAAAATGAACATTTATGTAATTATTGATAAGCGAGCTCCGGCATGTAAATAAATATGTCGAATTCCTTAGGGTAAATATATCGTTTCCAGTATAGGAGGTTATAAGAAGCCTAGATCGAAGCTGGACAATATCCAATAAGCAATAAACAAGACAATAAATAAGGGACAATATCCTGTCTCCTCTAAGAGACGCTTGAATCTTGGGCGGCTAACATTTAAGATGATAACACAAAATCCAAATTGGTCTCCCAAAATGCATGTAAAGAACCTTTGCTTGACTTTACATTTGTACCAAAAATATACCTCTGGTTCTTATTTCAAATCGTTTATAAAACATTTCAAAATGGAATCTAATTGAGCACCAAATTTTGTTTCTTACGCTGTGTAACTCCAGTGCTACATTAAAAAGTCCTTTGCGTCTTGGCCACGTTTTTCAAATGTATTTCTTATCCTATAGTTCCGCTAATTTGTGTTTCTGGGCAGTACGCCACATTATCCGGTACTCTCCCGCTGACTATGCCAGCGCATCAGACCGGGAACTGATGTGTTGTCTGTCGAGCATTGTTTACTACACAGATGCATCCCACAACAGGACATCCCGAGTCAGCATCCTCCCTATCAGACGCGCCGGTCTGGTCTGTCGCCCGGCAGGAGGGGGAGGGGGAGGGGGCAGGGTGACCCCTCTCAGAGGTGGTGGATTTCCTGACGCAGCACGGGACGCAGCATTTGGCTGGAGAGGCACTATGTATAGGCTGGCAGGGCGATTACCCCTGACCCACACTGAAAGACAGTAGAAGCCCATGGGTTCTTAAAAAGTGCTGTCATATTTTAATAGGGGCAACGAGAAGCCATAGCGTTCTTGAATAAGTCTTGAAGAAATATATAGGTTCTCGAGGGCTTCTTCAAGAACGCTATGGCTTTTCGTTTTACCTATTTAAATATGACAACACGTCTTAAGAACCCATGGGTTTCTTGAAGAATTCCTCGAGAACCTATGGACTTCTTCAAGACTTTTTCAAGAACTCGACTGTCTTTCAGTGCAGTCGGAGACAGTAGCAGGCATATTCGCAGGCACTCAGGAGTCATATGTTTCAGATTTAGCTCAGGAGATTATTTATATAGCTGAATTATATAGGGTTTGAACTGGAATTTGGAATTTGGAAAACATGTGTTAGGTTGTATTTAAAATGTAATATATCACAAAATGCATTTATATTTCTTTCATATAAAATAGTGCAGCAGACCTAGATTACTCATGCTCATGATATCGTCGAAAATCAAGGCAAACAATATACGCTAACTTCAAAACAGGTCTCGAGAAGATAAAGTTAGATATATTAAATTACTTAACATGTTGCAATATTATAAACCGTTACCTTGTTTGCTACGGTTGAGACCATCGTAGGCTGGTGAGATGTTCGAGGGCTATATCACAAACATTTAATTACAGACTTTTCGTGTGACAAAAAATGAGACGGCACAGACCGCCTTTTGGCGTAAATATTGAGTTCATATAACGTATCTGAGATCACCACCTCGTCGCTATCGCAAAAGCGATTAAATCATGTTTAAACCAATCGAGTAAAATAACGGCTCGACGTCCAAAGTATCAGTGCACCATCGTCCGTTTGGAAAAAGTGACGAAAGCTTAAAGTATCCACCCTTGCATGTATCTCAAGATGCGTAATTGATAACTGACAGGGATCAGCATTTCCTAAAAACTTATTTCTGTGTTAAGTTCAAGAATCAATAGCTTTTCTTACAAATATGCATTTAATTTTCTATTAGGGATATTTTTGTATCGGAAAACAAACATGCCTCTTAGTTTTCTTATTAGTAATATTTTCGTATCGGAAAACAGACCCAATAGGTATTCGGTGAATCATATATTCTGTCGCAATTGTGATTAATACAACAACATGTTTGTGGGAATTTATTTTGGCATCGCTCGTTTAACAAAACTTCGTTTTATTCTGCACTTTAGAACTTAAACTTGTATGCATTAATTCACATGTTTATATTAGATCAAACAACAAAGAAACCCGGATTCCAAAAGGCTTCATAATGGTGAAATTGTGTTATTACGTGACTTACTTTGGTGTTATTTCCCTCTTTTTGATACTATTTCGCTACCTTAATCTCATTTTTACGAGCGAGCGCGAAGCGCACGCGAGTCCTCACTGAATATGGGATTGTTATCACGTATAAGCGGCCGACCCGGCCCGACCCGACCCGACTCGGCCCGACCGTAACGCTTTTGAGGAGCTTATATCTTTGGAATTCCACATCTGATTGACAAGCAGTCTTCGCCATCTGATAGCCCGATTCAATCAATTATGTTATTTACATGTTTCGTCTCACGTGAGAGGTCAGCATGGCGCGTGGCACGTGCCGCGTCAGGGGTGTCAGAAAACGTTATTCCGCTATAGCTGAGACACGGCTGAACCGATTAAGCTGAAATTTGGTTTGTGGTTTGAGACCACACTACTGGCAATGTCACGCAAGTAAAAATCTAGGTCACACTGCAGTTGCGCACGTGCAAATGCCTGTTCCGTAACTCAGAAACAGCTGGAACGATTAAGCCGAAATTTGTTTCTACGTGTTCGCTCGTCCTTCGCCGGTTAAGGCGTCTTACTGGTTTAGTCTTACGCTATTTGATTTGCGTAGGCAAATTCTGAGACATATATTAATTGATTGATGGAGCTTAATCTATTGCCGGGATGACGACGGTGTACCTAGATGATGAATCGGAGATGATGTTTTACGTCACGAACACAGCTCAATTCCTGTTCGGTCTAAAACATCCTATACGTTACACGGCCGCTGGGGCGTCCTATTTTCCTGAATGTAGGCGGCAAATACGGCAACGAAGCACGGTCCACTGACTAGGGCAAGCCAACATGGCTGCTACCGCATAGTTGATGTTTTGCAATTCCCTGTTGGCGGAGTGACATCCGGCTTGCATCCTTGTCATTCCATCAGGCCGCAAGCCGCAGTGTTTGCTGGAGGTATCGATAGTTGATTTAGTACTGATGGGGTACTAAGTGGCCGAGACCACCCCCAGTGGTGGGGTGAACGAGGCCCGCCCACGGCCTTGTGACGATCTACGAAGAAGCGAGTATCGAGGAATGCAGCCCAGTTTCCGGGTATAAGGCGTTTTATGTGACTGTTTTACCACAGCTTGTTAGAAAAATGTTTTAGATGACTAGGTATGCGGATCCTTGCAGAACGAACTTGGCTGGCTAAGTGGTTTTGGATGATGCTAAATTTAATATTGCTCATTATCTCTTGTATTATATACTGATAACGTTTCATTAATCATTTAGACAATGGTCAAGCTCTGGTAAGCAATTTAATCCAGCCCTTAATCATCCCTTGGCATAACAATTGGCAAAAGCAAACATAAATATGTTAGCACCTTGCGCCCGCAGTCCGCACATTTCTAAGCAGCTCCTGTTGTCTGTGAAATGAATCACTTGCAAAGTTGGAAGAGCTTTCATACTTGATTAACAAAAATTGGTTGCTAAATCAAGTATTGATTATCCTATTGGAATTCTTACTGCTGTTAAGCATGTGTGCCTATGACATGTGGCCACGCCAAGCATGCTTATATGTGCATATGCTTGCTTAATGTTAACGTGTTCTGTAGCTAAGCAATAATTTTGCGCAAGCTCACATACTCGATCTTCAATCAGCCATGACAGTAAATATTTTGTTGATTACTCAAAATAAGAAGTGGTTAGTCGTTCTCTGAATTTCATAAGTTGTATACAAAACCAACAATGTTAGCAATAAATCGTTAAGTTTCCTATTATCTCTGTTGCGCGACTGGATATCCATTCAGCAATCGGCACCAGCACTGAGCCGGCTCTGAAGTGACGAGTTCACAACACGTCAAACTCAAGACTTCTGCATGTGCTCACGGTGCCGCTCGTGGATTAGATGTGTGCAAAATGACGAGTCTTGGATCTGCAGTGTCCTGAAGGTTTAGATGATTGAATTATGTTTAACAGAAATAGTTGATCATTTACATTTTTTGTTTTCACACAATTGATATGTTTCATAGTCCATTAATCGAAAAGCAATTTTTTCGATGTTTTTGTTTCTCTTTAACTATCCATCTCGGTGATTTTCTACCGGGGCGCGACTCGTCACCTCGATCACCCCTGTGAAATGCGGCTGGGTGGGGCTGGCGCCGGCCTGCCGCCTGATGCCGATTACATCAGAACCGACCCGGTGGACCGGGGAGGTTGGGCGCTGTCCCCGCATCTGATCCGGGGGCCTGCGATGCCGAGATAACCGGCTAATGGAGGGACCACCGCACGCGGGCCGCGGCCGCCGGCGGTAGCCGCACACGCCCCGCTGCCGGGCACCACCGCACGGGGCTCGAGGAGGTGGCCCCGAGTCCGAACGCACGAGGTTAGAGAGCTGGTGTGACCGGGCAGGTGGACCTCACTGCCGGGGCTGTGGAAATGGCAGTCCTCTGACTCCTGGCTGAAGTAAGCCATGAACGATGGTGGTTTGTTTGGGTTGTCTTGATAAGTTGGGTGAGGAGGCTGATGCCGCAGGCTATGAAGAGATCACTGTTTGGGTTGGAATATGATTGGCCTGAATTATGCTGCAGTATGTTTCCGCATTTCAAACACCCATATCTCCGCTATCAACACGTGTCACATCCTCACCGTATGACTTTCCGTAAAAGCGTGAGGGGTGATGTGACCATTAACTCGGCTCCTTACGGGAAATACACTTCGTACCTACTAAGCCTCTTTGGTAATCAGTCGAGGCCAAAAAGCTGAAAGGGCTGTTGCACCGTCCTGCTGAAGCCACTGGTGATGCAGGCAGCCGAGACCTTTCTTCAGGACTTGGATAGCACCTGTAGCACACAGCATTCACGGTGGCACACTGGGAAACCTTATCTTCGAGGGAGAATGGGCGATGATAATCTTGGGCGTCATTTTAAGTTGTCCGAATTCTCAACTTACTCATCCGCAGAAGCGTGTTATTTATTATTTAATTTTCATTCGGGAATTTTTGGTTGCTGAACAATAGCATCCGCTTAAATTCACGTTGATCTTTGGAATCCACGCAGTTTCGAAACAAACTTGCATCGGTTTTGCATCGGTTTCTCGTCCGTGCAGAAAGACAAACATGCTTAACACGGCTGTCACTGCAAAGAAAATGACACCCAGTTGTCTCGTGGAAAATGCACGTGTACGTGAAAATGTGTGTGCTTTTTGCACTACCTTAATTTTCACCTACGGAGAAATGTTATCATTTTATTGTGAGACCTTAATATTATGCATTACGTATCAGAAGAGGGATAGGGTTACCATCACCTCTCACTGTATCGTTGGCTAGTTTAAAGCATCGTCATCATTAGCCAGCTGGCCGAGCGATAGTGTTATGTTACTTGAAACATGTCAGCTGGTATCGCACCTTTCAGGAAACCAAGCCACAAAAAACTTCAGCAGCTGCTGGTGATCGAACCCCGGAAGCGCTTCTATATGGCGAGGCACGTACAGCAGCATAAGTGGCGAAATTATCTGCAAATGTAGATAACAGGCATTTGACAGTCGTAATCATATCAAATCATATTATGATTAATGCTGAACTTTTGGAGTGCTAAATGTGGTCCAAGTAACAAATCGTTTTGGCATTTACATCGTTTTAATGTATAACAATATGGCTCTGGGATAATTGGCCTCTATGAAGCGCATATTTCAATCTCACGGCGATGATTGGCGGAGCTGTTGTCTCTGGAAGGCAGTAATAAACGTGTAATCGACGACCAACGCAATTGTGGTAATTTTAAATATTGACAGCTATTCATTCTGTAAGACGGAAACGAACTGCTGCTCCCTTCCGAGCTGCTCTCAAAATCTGTCACCGGTCACTTCACTTGTTGACTGGTGTGACGTCACAATTTGAATGCTTCAGGGATTTTGCAAGACATTGGAAAACCGCTTGTGAAGAATATACTTTGACTGGTCAGACATATTTTGTCTAAAACTTGAACAAATGCATTGCTTTTCTCATTGAATATCTTCCAGAGTTTTGAAATTGACCGTTCTGTTAAAATTGCGTTTAACTTGTAATCATATTTCATGACTTTGTTGTCGGCAAGGGAAGTTTCCGAACTAACGGTGTTGCCATAGTAACGCCAGCTTCTAGACTGACTGTTCTTCGATTTTCAAGCACATACAACTTAAACCTATGAATCTGCCTGCCATTATACGATCTGAGGCCTATTTCACAAAACAAAACAGTTTGTAGTTACAATGAATTTATTTGTGATTGCAAAAAATACAAATGTTTATAATTTGGATTTCACAAAACTTCAGGGCAGTAAATCTCAATTTACTATTTACAAACTATTTTACACAGATATTGTTTGTAAACATGCTGGTAATAACACATTTTCTATTTCTCAAAGGTTGATAGAAGTGAGAAAAAAGTTTGTAATGCGCGGCGAAACCGCAAGGCGATACAATTGCAGCGGTCAACGATGTCTTGTGCAGTGAAACTTCACCCCTTAAAGGGAAATATTCTTTTTTAACAACAGTTTCTTAGGCTGCCGTTATGGTATAACAATGATGTTATTTAAATTTTAAGAATTAAATAAAATTATTCCCTTATTCAAAGTTGTAAGTTTGGAAAAAAGCAGGTGCCTAGTGTGTTTCATGAAAGTCACTGACAACATCGTCCTTCCCTACGTCCTATATGTAACCAAGCCATAGGGCCAGAAACGAAGCAGGGCGCCAAGAAGCGTGGCAGCATCCCTGATTGGTCAATGAAACAAATCGCCGACACTAAATATGTCGCCGTCCATGTGCATCGATGAGCTTCCTATTTAATTGCCAGTTTTTCATTGTTTGTTATTTTTTGGAAAACAATATTTCTCATGATTATATAAGGCATAGTGTTGCATACAACCAGAGACAAAACTATGCAAAACTACTAATAGCCGTTTTCACGATGGATTATTGCGCTGAAAAGATTCTGAATCTTTCTGTGAAATGTTTTAAAATGTTTTGG
>JARFNR010342119.1:0-11418 GCA_030323935.1 Semibalanus cariosus
GGGCTCGGCTGCTCTACTCCGCTGGTGGGGACGCCGTATTGTCCCTCTGTGTTCAGTGTGTCCATCCTTTGCCAGGTGTGTGGCCTGCTGGGCTCGGCTGCACTACTCCGCTGGTGGGGACGCCGTATTGTCCCTCTGTGTTCAGTGTGTCCATCCTTTGCCAGGTATGTGGCCTGCTGGGCTCGGCTGCTCTACTCCGCTGGTGGGGACGCCGTATTGTCCCTCTGTGTTCAGTGTGTCCATCCTTTGCCAGGTGTGTGGCCTGCTGGGCTCGGCTGCACTACTCCGCTGGTGGGGACGCCGTATTGTCCCTCTGTGTTCAGTGTGTCCATCCTTTGCCAGGTATGTGGCCTGCTGGGCTCGGCTACTCTACTCCGCTGGTGGGGACGCCGTATTGTCCTGATGACCGCCGGATTCCTCGCCACCATCGGGATGCTCACCGCCGCCGCCTTCTTCTACTTCCAGGTCAGTCTGGAGCCACCTGCAGGTTACCCTGCAGGAGGCCGGGGCCGGGGCCGGGCGACGCATGTCACAGATGCTCATGGATGGCAGGTTACCCGGGAGGCCGGGGCCGGGCGCACAGGCGACGCATGTCACAGATGCTCATGGATGGCAGGCAGTAGGCACAAGACTCAGGTGCAATGGACATTACATCTTGGACATGACCACCAAAACCAAGCGACAAAAAGCGGCGATACTTTGATCCCGAGCCAGTCTCGTAGTGCTTCACTAAGGAGAGTAACACGCTTTCGAATCGTACTATTCAGCTGTGAACGCTGTTTCACAACAACTCAGATTTTGTCGTGGCTGTTGCTTGCTTGGTGCTTCAGTGCGACTTGCTGTAACTCCTACCCTGCTCTGGCGTTCCACAGACGGCCCTCGAGGACCACACGTGGCTCGTACTGGTCGGCGTCGTCCTCGCCAACGCTGCCAGCGCCGGAGGCATCTCACCCATCTCCCACGTGGTCTGCGGCGAGCTGCTGCCTCTCTCCGTGCGTCCCCTCTTGGGGAACCTTCTCTCCCTCTACCTCGGCGGCCTGGCTCTGACCTTCATCCACATATTCCCCATGCTGAGGACAGCGCTGGGGTCCAGCGGGCTGTTCGCCTGTCTCGCTGGAGTGAATGTGCTTCTGATAGTGTTCGCGGGGTGTCTGCTCCCCGAGACGCGAGGGCTGAGTTTGGAGCAGGTGCAGCTGAGGCACTTCAGTAGCAGACGCAAAACGGCAGGAGATGGAGACAAAGCCGATAAGACACGAGAGGACACACAGACGAGACGAGACGAGACGGACGCAGAGGCTGGCAGGGCGGAAGAGGGTAAGGTGTCCTCCGTCCAAGCCCAGACCAACAAGCAGAACAGTCGAGCAGAGCAGGGTGTGAAGCCCTGCACCCAAACCCAGACCGAAGCACAAAACAGCCGGGCAGAGGAGAGTATAGTCTGCCGAGTCCAAACCCAGACCGACACACAGAAGAGTCGAGCAGAGCAGGACAAAATGTCTAGAACACAAACCCAAACCAACGCACAGAGCAGCCCAGCAGAAGAGGCTGTGGAGAACAGAGTCCAAACTCAAACCCAGACCGACACTGAGAACAGCCGGGCAGAGCAGTCTGTGGAATCTCAGACTCAAGCCCAGACCGACACCCAGAACAGCCGGACAGATCAGTCTGTGGAATATCAGACTCAAGCCCAGACCGACACTGAGAACAGCCGGACAGAGCAGTCTGTGGAATCTCAGACTCAGGCCCAGACCGACACTGAGAGCAGCCGGACAGATCAGTCTGTGGAATCTCAGACTCAAGCCCAGACCGACACTGAGAACAGCCGGACAGAGCAGTCTGTGACCTCCGGCGGCGCACGTGAGACATAGGTAGTGGAGAACGACGCGGGCCAAGCAGCACCAGATGAAGCAGCTGCAGCTCTGACAACACAGGTGTGACTTTGAGAGTAGAGCAGTGCAGAAATCTGGTCAGAAACTCGAGGCTAGGTTGCTTTAAAGAGCAGAACAGCACTGTCCTGTTTTCTGCTTCTCTGACTTTAGGAGTATGATCCTGGGAGCCTTACTTATGTGTATGGTCGTTCGGTAGGTGCAGGCTAGGTATACTGGCTTACAAAGATAAGATGCGTGCATCGGTGCCGACATGAAAATAAGGATGACTGGTTTACGGACAATGCCTCGCTGAATCGCTTACGTATCGGGTCGCCCGTATTGGTAAGCGGCTCATTTTTGAAAATAATGCCGGCGACAGCCGTAACTTAACCCGCACCCCGGTAAGCCTCTGAGACAACTTCGCCATGGTGGGGGGGGGGGTCAAAATGACCCCCGTCTGACTCGAAAACTAAAGGGGTTAGAAGAACGCGGAAAAAATCGTTTGAAAGCTCTCGACATGGACATTCGAAGGTACTTGTGTATTTTGTCTCAGGTCAATATTGAGGTCACCAGAGGTCATCAAAGGTTTAATTTTCCAGTTTTAGGGCTTTGCTTTGAACAACCCCAAATATCTCGGGAACTATGATAGCTAGGAACAAACAGAAAACACAAATTTAAAGCTCTTGCAAAAATTAAATCACCATTGGCGTCCTCAAATTTAAGCTCAGTTCAATATTTTAGGCTCCAGAGGTCATCAAAGGTCAAAAATTGCATTTTTTGTAAAACTGTTTTTCGCAAATAACTTTTTACCTACAAAAATAGAGCAATGATTGCATCACATTCGTGTTTATCTCGTAGAGGCGTTTTGAAACAATATTAATGGTGACTTGATTAGGTCAACTTCAAAATTTGACCTCAGGTCAAAGTCATTTGGTAACCCACGTAGTTCATGTTGCATATGGGGCGACGCGGCTCGACGAGACAAACACAGTGGTGTCATCCGCTCGTCTCTCTATTTATTTTATCAATAGTTATTAGCAAAACATTGATGATGACCTCAGATGCCCTCGCAGAGGTCACTGAGCAACAATTGCACCTGGGTCATCAAGAATGAGTTAAAATAACATGATTCTGAAATAATTGGCCTGATCCAATACATATTCTCTGAAAAGGAATTATTTGTATATTTTCCTGCTCACTTATAATAGGGAGGTCAGAAAATTGACCTGACCTTAGGTCACCGATGCAAAAAAATCCGAGATACACGAATTGTAGGTACTTATGACCTTGTGAAATCCTGCAAGTTTCAAATATCTCGGACAAAGACTGTGGCTTTGGCACGATCACAAACATTTTGGAAGATAAGGTCACTTGACGTGACCTTGTGCCTGACATGAGATGACTTGAGATCAAAACTTTGACAAGTGTCGGTAATTGATGACTAGATAGCTGCACAAAATTTAGCGGCGCTGCGCGCCGCCGTTTTCCCGCTATTCCCCAAAACCCTTGGGGGGGGGGGGATCAAAATGACCCCCACCAGGGCGAGGGTTAAGCAAAGGCGCAATTTTCTCAGACCGAAATGACTGGTCTTTGACGTGTTAGGTGTGCTTTTCCGATATTTTATGTTGGTTGAGAATTATAACGTAATTTCGATATGTGCGCCAGGCGTCTATGGGCTTTTACCATGGCACGATACAAGTACCGGTTTCGGGAACCAAAGTGCTTCGGGTCATCCAAGCGAAATTGTATTTTTATAACTGAAATTTGCCCGCTCTATAACGTGGTGAGTGCACTTTTTCAATACTTTGAAGATTAAATATGATTTTAAGAAAAAGCGTCAATCGTCTATGGGCTTTAACATGTAGCGACTGGGCCGGCAACTTGTAGTTTCGATATCGTCCGCTAGATGGCAGGCCTAAAAATGAGCCGCCGAACCGCATGACTCGATACGTGCGTGACAAAATATATACCCAGGTCCCAGGTATATGTATTATCCGCATTTCGGTTTCTCGATTCCACTTTCTGAATTGAATGAATCGGTTAGAAAGTACAAACCAAAACTTGTGTTTTACCTACAATTAAACAGATACTGGAAATTATTGTTCGTCAGTTTCATTATTATTGGAGTCTTACAGCAGCACTACAGCTGCGATCAGATGCCGTTCGGAAATTCTTGCCCTGCTGCAAAGTAAAATGACGGCTAATCGCCAGACCATACCTTAGACAGGAAACATGTCCGTAAAGTTAGCGACGTATTCGGGTTCGAATTCAGCGTCGAGTAGCGATTCGCCTCAAAATATGGTACCAGGTCAATTCGGGCACGCTGATAAAAAAGACATTCATTTTCACATTCAAGTTCAATGTCATTTTCAAGGCCAAAGGACGGGGCGGCTCAAAACGACCCGAAGTTATTGTCAAATCGCAAAAAATGGTCTCATTCGATTCCGCACCCTTCGCAACCTCACTCGTGGCAAATGACCTTGACCCTCCTTTTCAATGTCAAAGGACGGGGCGACTCAAACGACCCGAAGTTATTGTTGGATCACCAAAATAATGGTCTGATTCGATTCCTCGCGCATCCTTCGCAACCTCACTCATCGAAACGAATCGAATGAGATCATAATGTTGGCTATCGGACAATAACTTCAGGTCGTTTTGAGCCGCCCCGTCCTTTGACCTTGACAATGAGGGTCAATGTCACTTGCCAAGAGTGAGGTTGCGAGAGTTTGACCCGAAGAATCGATTGAGACCATTATGTTGGCGATCGGACAATAACTTCGGGTCGTTTTTAGCCGACCCGTCCTTTGACCTTCAAGATGACCTTGAATGTCAAAATGAATGTCATTTTCGTTATCAGCAGATTTGTGCTTGATTCCAGTGGAATCGAATCTGATTCCGGATTCGATTCCGTTTGGGCTGGAATCGGAATCGGGTTCGATTCCATTGGCATTTGGGTGGAATCGGAATCAGATGGAATCAATCAATTTGAGAAAATTATGGAATCGGAATCGGAATCCATGGGGATTTCAAGCGATTCCGTATCATTTAAAAAAAAATCACTTCGACTATGAATTTAAGCTTCCCTGAGGGAAATTTGTTTCTTTGAGCATGCATAGCTGAAGCAAAGCCAGGCAATGCTCTTTTACCTAATGAGGGTCAATTAATATGATGAGCAATTCTTCTTATTTAGGTGGATACATGCAACGATATTGGCATATTGTAATGCTATGCTTACTGTACCATACATTCCATAATACAAGGCATTGATTTCCTTGTGTATCATAGGTATTGCAGAATAGCAACTTGCAATATGTTCATGCATCATGATTATAGGTATGCCTAGATATTATATTATTTTGAACCTTCATTAGATTTTGACGTTTTTAAACTGCTACGATTTTGCAGCACAGGCTAGTTTTTCAACACAATGTTGTGTGTTGAATGTTGTGCTGTGTATTCAACACACAACACAATGTTGTGTGTTGGCTATTTTGATGTAAAACTTCAAATAATCTAATGCACATTAGATTATTTGAAGTTTTACATCAAAATAGACAATCAAATATACCTGTGTAACAAATATAATATTGCTACTCGTGTTATTTGAGTTATTTGTACAAAATGTACGTATGATCGGACATTTTTTAAGCAGAGTGGAATCAACTTGGAATCAATGGAATCGGATTCGGAATCAAGCTTTTTAGGATCCCTGGAATCGGATTCGGAATCGATTCCCCTAAAAAAGATACATTGGAATCGGAATTGGCATCAGTCAGGAACGTAGGAACGTCACGAAAAGTGTGTGTGTGTGGGGGGGGGGGGGGGGGGGGGGGCCCCTGCCCCCCCCCCCCCCCCCTGTTCCTACGCCTATGGCATCAGTCCCATCTGGCTTGGCAAGGAATCGGAATCGATTCCGCTGAAACGGAATCAAGTACAAGTCTGGTTATCAGCGTGCCCAAATTGACCTGATACCACATCTTGAAGCGAATCGCTACTCGACGCTGAATTCGAATATAATCCGTCGCTAACTTCATGGACCTAACAGGAAACTCGTAAGGGAATCGAACCACGATCCTTAACACAGGAAAATAGATCATACCCCTGCTCCAACTTGCCGAACGTTTGTCAGTTCGATGTAATCGGTGCTAGTTTAACATCTCCTATGTTCATCTGTGGGCTTCCACAGTCCACTCCGCCCGCAGCTATCCCTTCCCGTTTCACCCACGCCAACTGCACCGATAGCGACCTCACCGGTGTTTACGCCAGAGGCGGAGCCTATGGGTGACGTCACTGGGAGGCGGAGCTTGTGTATGACATCACTGATCGATGGTGGTGACGTCACCGACCGGTGCCGAGTCTGACCGCCGCTGGAGCAAGCATTATCGGTCCGCCTGCCCGTTGGGTTACTACCCTGACACTTGCGCAAGCTCTTGAAATGAATTGAATACTTGTGCCTGACGGTGCAGGCGGGCTTTTGCTGTGGTAGAAAATGTCCGCCGAATGGCAAGGCAGGCGTCCACATAAATGTTAAGTATTTTGAATACGGGTATATTCTAATACAGGCCTATAAACCAGATCCGTAGCATGCCCGGCGCCCGGCGAGTTCGAATCCCAGTGACGCCGATTCGCTTCGGGTCATGGCAATGGTGGAGAATATCCTCAAAAAGATGATTTCAAGCTCCAGAAGCCGAAACAATAGTATTTTAAAGGTAAGGTGTTTAGCTTCGTCTAACATTTAGCGAATTAACTTGCATGTAGTGCTTGGGAACTTACACCAGTCAATATTTCTTAGGAGGAGCGGCCTTTGATAATGTCTGGTCGTCAGAAAACACATTGGCCTCAGCTGGCGGAAATTTCTTACGAGGGTATCTGAAGGAACTGGGAAGTACTCATAACAGCACGAGACTCCTCATCCAGAGTTGTAGAAGGGCCAGTAATTATCGCCGTCGATACCTTATTAACAAACGCAATATGATCTATCTCGGGAAAGTTCGTATCGTGATTATGTTGATGATGTAATAAGATTGAAAAAAATACAAAGAGAATACAGATAAACTTATTTCTTCCAACACTAGCGTGAAAGTATATGTTAGAATTGCAAAACGCCTAACAACTAAACACAAATGTTGGTTTCACACTGTTAAGTGCTTCCTCTAAATAATATGAATAATAGTGTTTATGTGTTTGCGTAATTCTTCGTTTGCCTACCAGCAAAACCTTGAAATGCTGGTACTTTCATCATAATTCTTCAGAAATCGTTTTCAATTAAGACAAAAAGCGGACGAAGGACCTCTAGAAACCCAGCCGCCAGAGACACCAGGTAACCACTAGTGGTGACCAGGCACCACCAGAGGCCGAAACTGGTCATCCAAGCCTGATGGTGTGGTTGGACCACCTCCAGGGGTCGTCAGGTGGCCCTCAGACACCACCAGAGCACGCCCCGGATGGGTGGAGCCAGGGTGGGTAGACGCCAGGATGGGTAGACGGTGAGTAGTGAAGGGTAGACAGTGAGTAGTGATGGGTGGACAGTGAGTAGTGATGGGTGGACGGACAGTGAATAGTGATGGGTATACAGAGATCGGTACTCACCAGGGTCGGTATCAGAGGAGTCGGCGGCGGTCGGCTCTCCCGCTCCCGTCTGCTCCGGCGACACTCTGAGGACCAATACGGCTCACAGTGGACGACACGAAGCAACCAAACAAAACGACGGTGAACACCACACACCAAGCGGATATGTGCAAGGCTACCACAAATGGATACTACATAGATCCATGAACTCCTCCTGCTGGGAGCAACAAGTGATGCGGTCTCACCAAATCTCAAGACAAAGTAAGGCAAAAACGACTGTACAATTTAAGCCTGTACTGAGAGGCTACTGCTAGAAGGCGGAAAAATGATGTTATCTGTGAAATGGAAAGTGTGCATAACCGTACTGGAAATCCACTGAAAAATCGTCCAGATGTTTAATAAATGAGTATAGCGGTAAAATCGTTTAATCAGTCTGTCGAAAAGATCACATATAAGCGACTATCACAATTACGGCACACCACAACACTATGTCCTTTCTTCTCCTGTCCGTCAACGGCAGTGACTATCAGCTCTGAACTGTGACCTGTGAGCAGGGGCGTAGCCACCTATACGGACAGTACGAAATATCTGTACCGTTTTTGACGGGCGCCCTCCCCCTCCGGACCATTGTTTTGTTGCAATTAGCACCGCCAACAGGACGGGCACTCCTGAGAATCGGACAGTTAGCACTCCTAGAAGTAAATGGCGCCTTAGGAACAGGACAGGCGCCTCTTGAAGCAAATGTCACCACCATGGAGCAGAACAGACGCTATATAAACCAGACAATAGGCGTCCCCAGAAGCAAATGTACAGTATATTACAGGTGCATACAACTACCTACATCTACAAAATGACACATTTGTGATATTGAGTTTTTTGGCGATGGCGCCGCCCCCATTGAGCAATGGCGCCCCCTGTGCGATAGCGCGCCCCAACGCCAATTTGTCCGTACCACTTTTTGGGCGTGGCTACGCCCCTGCCTGTGAGCCCCGTCTGACCTGGCTGTGGCCGTAGCCTCTGCGGGGGGCGCCGTGAGGTCCCGGTCTCCTCCGGCAGCCTCGATCAGGGGCGCGATAAAGTGCGCGATGAACGCGTCATGGCCCAGCCGCACGGCCAGGTGAAGCAGAAAACTGCGGTGGAACAGCTTCATCGACTTGCAGGTCATCTGAGGGCGAGCGGGGGCGGGGGGGATGTCACGGGACTGGCAGATACTGAGGTTTAGGAGAACAGCGGCCGGGAACAGCCTGGCGCCGATCAACGCTAGCGGTGGGGATGATGTTACTGCTTCTGATGCAGTAGTGTGGTGGGTGAATTACAGTCGCACTTACACTCGGAACCAGCCATGACTATATAATCATACAAGCAAACGTAAGAAATATTAGTGAAACAAGGTAGAACTATTAGTGAAGTAAGGCAGGGCGGATATTTTCACTCAGACCATGCCTATCTATCAATCCCAATAACACCGCGCAGAAGCGGCTGGCATCGCCTTCTTTATCCCTACCTCTGCCAGACGTGTCCTCACCCTCCTCCCTGCGTCCTCACTCCTCCAAGCAGTGTCTCTGTCCTCATCGCCCCTTCATCATAGTGTCAGCATCCTCCTCATCGCGTCCCGCGTCCTCACCCTTCCCAGCAGTGCCCCCCCCCCCTCTCCCCATACTCACCGCGTCCCGTCGGTACATCCTTAGCAGGGGCTGCAGGAACACACGTCTGGAGGCCGCCGGACCCAGCCGCGCCGCCACAGCGCTGAACACGTGCCACGCGGCCAGCACGCTCGTGGCACGTGCCGTCAGCAGGCCCGTCACGTGCGGCACGAGCAGCTGCAGCTCAGCGTCGCTGAGCTGAGTCAGCAGCGGCCCGAGTCGCGCGCTGAACTGACGCACCTGGCGGCGGAGATGGGAACTAAAGCTGCTGACGGGCGCTAACAGAGGAGAACCAAGCCTCAGGCCTCAGCGAACCAAATTTATATACAAATGCACTGTATAACACGGACAAAAGAAGGTAGCGCGAGCGTCAACAACTACCTCAAAACAATGACATAGTCAGACTGTGACATGTGGCAATACAAGACACGTAAGATAACGAAAATCCCACAAAGGAAAACAAGCCGACGACTTGGTGCTGCACCAAACAATATACATGTATAGGTAAAATGTATCCAGCCACGTTAACACCATGTCCCTGCTAAGTTAATTAAATGGATGAACGTCCCTGCTTAGTTCCCACCGAGCAGTCAGTCAGCCAGCTGGACCTTCACGAGCCTCCTCCACTCACCCAGAGCTCTGCCGCCGCCGCCGCCTCTGCACTCGCCGCCCCTGCCGCCTCCTCCACCTCCATCTGCCTGTCGACACACTGACTATACTCCGCCAGTGTCGCGTGCAGCGCCTCCACGTGTGGCGGCAGCGGCAGCGGGGACAGGGACGGCGTCAGCAGCCCTGCTACGGAGGGAGGCGGCCGGCCGCCGGCGCGCTGCCTGTCTGCGACCAGCGTCAGCAGACCGGAGAGACAGGCGGGCACGGCGGGGCCGGAGAGCGCCTGTCGCGCCGCCTGCAGGCGGGCGGAGAGCGGAGCGGAGTCCGGCAGGCTGCGGAAGGCGGCGGGAGAGCAGAGCTCGGCCATCAGACAGAGCCAGGCGGAGACGTCCCGCTGACGACGGGCCTGTAGAGCACAGCACAAGGGAGGACAGGTTAGTCATGAGCTGGCTGGACACACTGACCCTCTGGTAATACTGACACACAGGCCCTCTGGGAATGATGCACACTGGAGGCAGGGGGGGGGGATTCAATCCCATGTACAGTAGAGGTCGACTACTCTAATACCCATGCTGATCAAATTGATGCTGATGATTTTGGGTTTAAGAGCGCAGAAAACAGTGTCCCAGCATTTGCAAATTTCGGTGGAAAACGACACCCTATTGATGCTATATTTCCACTCATTTTCGTGCGTTTTATTGTGAATTTTCTTCTCCTTCTTTCCAAATGTATTGGATAATTGAAACCCTGATTCTGATTTATGAATGCAATGAGAGAGAGAGCTTTCCCGTGTCTTTCCACCAGTCATCTTTGTGGAGGGAAAGACTGGTAAGAATCAGCATAGGTAATAACTATTTCTGGTAAGCGGGTAATTGGGTATTGATAAAGCTGAGCAAATGTTTTTTTGCTTAATTTTCCACTGATCTTTGTGCTTATTTTTGGCCAGAATATTCTACT
Source organism: Semibalanus cariosus (assembly GCA_030323935.1). Lineage (NCBI taxonomy): Eukaryota > Metazoa > Arthropoda > Thecostraca > Balanomorpha > Balanidae > Semibalanus > Semibalanus cariosus. The sequence continues at coordinate 10,643 of JARFNR010342119.1, forward strand.
CAGCACCCCAGCTCCAAAGCAATTCTAGGCTACTGGCAGAAAATGCCGAGGTACTTTAGCGCCTATTGTTTGGATTGAAGTCGGATAGTCCGTGAATAGCATATTGTGTACTGCAGACATTGACATCACAAGTCACCATAACCAAACGTCTTATGACTGCGTGTGCAAAATTTTCGGATGACTATCATCTACGTTGCCAACAAAAACCAAGCCATCCCTTCAAGTGTACAGTAGGGTGGAGTGAAAAATGGTTTTATGAAAGAACCACTAGTCACATGACTTTTTTGAGGTATTGGAATCTTATGGTTCATTATTATTTTTTTTTTTTTTTTTGAATGAGCAAAACTTTCCGCCATCGAGCTTCTTTGAAGCGATGTCGGACGATTTTTCCCTTGTTTTTTACCATTCTCATAAGTCAATTTTTGTGTGTTTCTGAAACACAGATTTCCAGGTTCCCCGCACACTGTTTAGTCATACATTCTGTTTGCAATATTTTATCATGCATATTGAGTGAGTAATTGAAGATTTACGGGTTGTAATCTGGTACCCGTGTACAACGCCATCTGTTGAGTGTAATCGTAACTAGTTACCAAAATTATGCTTCTAATTACGCTAGAGCCCTGAAACAAATTCGAACGTGTTCCGTATCACAAGATGAATCTAACGAGACCCTTTCCGATGAGTTGGGATCAACAGGTAACCTTCCAGGTCAGGTCATTGACCTCTATCTGGCCAACATCGCTACTTTTGTAGATGGGTTATATCGGGCACTCGTC
>JARFNR010342675.1:0-11395 GCA_030323935.1 Semibalanus cariosus
TCCGGTTCCCGAGTCCCGGTCTGGACGTGTGTTCCACACCGGCAGGGTACGGCGGAGTACGGCCCAGCACGGCAGGTGGGGCAGCCCCGGACCGACAGGTGGCAGCAGCAGCGGCGGCCAGACGAGACTGTCTAGTGTCTATTGTCCGGGTCCGGCACGCAGCGTAACACCGCGCAACGAAACACGGCAGCTGAGCCCAACAATCCACAATAGACAGTTAAACGAATGTCGAGAGCTTAAGGTTCGCCATATCAATGGTCTCAATCACACAGATTCATTGTATGGTTCAAACTGCCAATGAACGAACCAGTTTGCATGGTCCGATGAGGATTGTCGTTCCAATGCTCCTATTTCATCCGACAAATATAATCCGACGGAGCCGGGGGCAGGGACTGGGTCACACCTCTCCGACATGAGCCGGTCACTGGAGGGGCGGGGGCGGGGGCGGAGCGAATCGCACCTCTGTGGCAGGAGCCGGTCGTTGGAGAGGAAGCCCTTCTCGTGATTGTCGTCCTGGTAGTCGCCGTATTTGGCCTGGACGGCGTACGAAGCAAGCAGGACAGACGTCTCCGGCGGACAGTACACCTCGTCCGAGAGGATGGCATTCTTCACCTGCAGATAAAACAGCTTCTGCGGGGCACACAAGCGGGGCGCGCCGCCGTCAGTTGAGGCACAGCGTCAGTCAGACACATATACACAGCCGCCGTCATTCGGAACCCGAGCCAATAGACGATCCGCAAGTCAGCCTAACAGCTGGGTTCCAAGCATACAACAAACGATTCTTCAAATTGAAATATTATAATAAAGCCAATCCGTGTTTTCCTGATATCCGCGGTCCTCCCGTGGTCACTATCTCATCAACAGACGGTCCGCACAGCGCTAGAGATAGATAGCACAGAGTGGTCCAGAGTATCAGCTGATCCCTTTATACGTCCTGTCTGCCCTGGCTGAACAGATTACCGCGCACGATACGGGGTTTAAAGCCCAAGGACAGGACATGACGAATATAATCATACCCGTGCTTAGCACTGGCCACCACTTCAGCTGCAATCAGCTGATCCACCCACGCCAGGGTTCAGGAAGGGATTCCTTTACAAGATTAACTCGTTTATCTCTTCGCAGCATTAGCTCTGAGAACCCACAAATCCTGTTTGTGAAGTGACACATCTAATCAGTTCTGATAGCTCTCATCACCAGCGGAGCTTCGGCACGATTAGACAGCAGAGAAGGGCACAGGCCACATCAGTGGTTACCGAGAACATCACATCGCAGGAGAAATCACACGACTAGCAATCAACGACAGCCCGGTCCTCTGTCTCTGAGCCGTGTGTTTCGTTCCGCGTACCAGGGTAATGTCCTGAATGATCTCCTCAGCGACGTCCTCCGGGTAGAACTTGGCGCGGAACTTGAACTGCAGCGGGGTCTCCTTCTTGATGTCTTGGCTGGTGACCTGAAACACAACGTTAAGACGGTTAGAGTCTGACGACACAGGCAACTCAACACCATAATGAAGGCGTTGGCAGGCTCGAGTCGACCTTAATAATCTGCGGCAACAGGTACGATGAAAGCTAATTCATTTCGTTTCATCATCAGAGCTATACTTTTGCTGATATCCTCGGAGTTGGGAAATGTGAGCGCTTGGATAAAGCAACAATCAAAACAACACATTTTGGTGACTTCAGTCACAAAAACACACGAAGCAACTGCTTCCAACTCCAACAAAATTTAATCAATATCAGCCTCGTCCAACCGTAAAATAGCAAACATGTTGACCAGCACCAACCATCAGTGGTGGTTGACAAAGCAGAACAACACACCAACTGGGTTCAGAGATTCTGTCGGCGTGCTCAACTATACCTCCCTCCCTTCCTCTCCTCCCGCCTGTCCCACCAGCATCACTGCTGAACACACAGCCCCCAGTGGACAGCCTCGATAGCGTACAGTCTCGATAACCACCGTAAGACCACGGTCAGCTGAGCCGGCCGCCGCGTGATTGATATCTCCAGCGATCCCATGAGAGCGAGCCTCCCATCTGGCGGTCCGGCTCAGTCCATGATGTTACTCTCATTACCTCCCCATTACTCAGCGCTGCATATGCCCACGACAAAAGCGCCGCGATAAGCCAGCATTCGGTAATCGGCGGCGTGAGATGACGCACCGGACCTCGACCTACAGCCGACTCTCAAGGTGGGCCGGGCCACAGCGTGCGTCACAGTGTTGGACGGTACACAGTGGCTACCAGAACCCCATCCTATCAGCTATCCCTCACAGCGTACTGACCACCGCCGTCTGTACTAGAGGGTACACCGTGGTTACCAGGACCCCATCCTATCACCCTATCTCTCACAGCGTACCGGCCACCGCCGTCTGTACTGGACGGTACACAGTGGTTACCAGGACCCCATCCTATCACCCTATCTCTCACAGCGTACTGGCCACCGCCGAGTGGGTCTGTACTGGACGGTAACTGTGGCCGGCCGGATCTCAGCCTACAGCCGAGCTCTGACGATGTACCGGCCTCAGGCATGTGTGTCCGAATGCCGTCACTCTGACTGGCTGCCGAGCCCAGCGTCTGACCGGATGCCGTGCCCAGCGTCTGACCAGCCGGCCGCAGCACGGCGTCAGCCTCAGCAGGCTGACAATCCGCCCACACCACACAGCCAGGCATACCGCCGGCCGTCTGACTCGAATGACTCCGCCGCCTGAGATTCCGTGACTCACTCCGAACCGAGAACCCAATCCGTGAGCCATCGTTATGAACCGTCATTGAGCCCGCCCTGATAATACCCCCGATCAGCGCCTCCCGTATGACGTCACTCTCCGGCTATAACAGTGACGTCACTCGGTGATGTCACCGGCTGCACTCGGGAGCCTTCCACGGCGCGTCTGAGTCAGCCGCGGCCGGGCCGCTGTGACGAAACCACCGCCGCCGCCCAGCTGAAGGGCGGCACTCCCGCCGACCCGAGCCGTGCAGGCAAACAGACGCGTCAGAGCAAACAGCGGGCGGCTCCCGGCCCGACGGCGACGCGGCTCCCGACCCGACGGCTGAAACGTGTGCTGTGGTGCCACCACCGGCCGCTGACGCAACTCGCTGCCGTGCCGTGCCGCACAGTCTGTCATCGGGCCGCGGCCGGCAGCGAACCAGCCCGGCCCGACCGGCCGCGTGACGCGCATCAGTCGTATCGGGTTCATCTTCTGCCAGCGGGCGCGGATACATAATTAACCAGAGTAGCCGGGCGGCAAGGGCGACCCGACTGGCTGGACGGCCGCGTGACCAGCCGGCTGGGCGGCGCGTGTCCGTCTCGGCGGTTACCGCCATCTTGATCCGGCCGGCCGACCGGTCGTCCCCGCCGCGGCCATCGCGACACACGGACGCCGCGTCGCCTGTTTTGCATCGTGCACGAGATACGGCCGCTGTCCAGAGACGTGTGCACCAGTCCAGTTGCGGGGTCGGGCGCCGGGGCGGCGCGGCGCGGCGCCGGCTGTCAGCTCGGCGCGCGCAAAACGGCCGGAAACGGCCGGTCTGCTGGCCGCCGGGCCGCACCACGTCGCTGGTGCGCCGAGAAAGCCGCACCGGAAGCCAGCCGAGCCAGCAGCAGCGGCGGGACGCCACCACAGCCGACGGGCAAAAACCACCGGTCCGCCGCCGTCGGTCTGGTCATGCAGACAACCAGCGGCGGACGACCGCACCGCGGGCCAGCCGTGAAAACGGCTCTTACACGAGACGGAGAGGGATGGGCACCAGCCCCAGAGGCCAGAGTCGGGGACGAGCCTCGGACCAGAGAGTTGGGAACGAACCTCAGCTTCGGCGGCAGGCGGGTATGGTGACTGGGAACAGGAAGCAGCCCGTCGGCGGCCGGTGTGCGTACCGGCACCTGACACCTGACGCCGGGTATGTGACGAATGGGATGTGACAGGTGGTCGGTATTGGTATCTGTTGATGGGCGTGCCGTTGTTGAGGAGCTCTGGAACACCCGTCCAGAGAAACATATGGCCTCGCCGAATACCACTCATGAGCGGGACACGAGTGACTTTTGAATAGCGCCGACCTCAGCCATGTCTCATCTCCATAACCCGTTTTTCGTCGGTCATCTGGGCCCCGGCAGTAAACCTCGTTCACTCGACTCTCCGGCGTCTGTAGCGGCCGGCGCTGGCCACAGGCGGTCGCACTGTTCCCACGTGAACCGGTGGTGGCCGCTGGCAGTGAGTGAGTGCTCACTCTCCGCCGCCGGCAGCGTGCCGGTCGAGTGACTACCGAGCGCCGCCACCGCCGCCCGGCGTCCCTGGCATCCCTGGCGAGGACACGACTCCACACACACTCACACGCCCGCCAGTCCACGGAGAACAGTCCCCAGGGACAGGGAGCAGACAAGGACACACGGCAGCCAGTGATCCGCCGGCAGACCTAGCTGAGTCACCGCAGACTACTGACATGGCCTCAGTGATCGTCTGATCGATCACGGGTGATCAGAGACCGACCCGACCCTGACCCTGACCCCGGACGATGGCCCTATCCGTACCACCACTCACTCATGACCTAAAGACACGTCCACCGACGCGGGACACACCTATCAATAACGGGTTAGAGAGGAGTAACACCCGGTGGCGTAACAGCGGCGGGACCGTTCCCGCGGCTCGGAGCCGGGCGTGGCCGACGTTTCACAACATTACAGTCGGCGGTGGCCGCCGGCACGTGAATCGCTCACGATATCGGCTAAAAATCCCCAAATCGGCTGAGAACGGCTCCCGGCGAGCTACCGTCGAACGGTGGGCGTCTACCCTGCCTCCAGTGGAGGAACGGTGGGCGTCTACCCTGCCTCCAGTGGATGGCCAGTCACGACCGATTCCAACGCGGTGGACGTCTCCTATGCCTCCAGTGGAGGGTTGGCCAGTCACGACCGATTCCACCGCGCACCGGTCCAGGTCAGGAGCTGAACACAGGTTATCAGTCGAGATGGACCAGGGGAGACAGGGGTCGACGCGGGGGGGGGGGGGCCCCGACGCGGGAGGGGGGGGGGCGCACTAGCAACTGGAGAGGAACGTTGTCAGCGTGACGTAGCGGTTCCCATGAGCAGCGAGCCACGCTGCTGCGCGCACCGACCGAGCTGACCGGGTCTGCACAGACACCAGCAACCGGGCGCCGAGCTGGCAGTCTGGACATCCCCGAGTGTCCTGATAGATCCCAAATGCCCTGAGAGATCTGACAGAGATGTTCTGACAGATCGTTAAGGACCCGAGACATCCCTAGTGTTCCAGAGACCCCGAATGTCCTGCAACACTCAATACATCCTGAGCTAACTTATGTCCCATGCGTGCTCTGCGATAAACATAGCTACGCAGGATCAGTACCGGCGGAGAAGTCCCGCCGCCGGTCTCAGTCGGCGACCCACATTGTCTGCCCGCCGCGCCGGTCCGCGTCCCGTCAGTCAGTCGGTCCGCGGTCCCGTCGGTCAGCCGGTCCCGTCCGTCAGCCGGTCCGCGTCCCGTCAGTCAGCCGGTCCACTACCGATTGACGTGGGAAGTGAGCTAGCCAGTCAGACGCCTCTGTGACGGTCACGCCGCAGGTAACGCTCCGGCGACGATCGCGGCCAGCGGCCACATCAGCCGCCCCGGGGCTCCGTCCGACATCGCGGAAACTAACAGGCAGATCAGACGCTGCCGGGACGTACACTGACGCGTACGAGGCGCCGTGACAAGACCTAATTTGGCCGCGGTGCCGCCGCTCCCGGCGGGCACAGGCTGACGCGTCACGCGCATTAGATGGTCATTGTTCCGCGAGCTGCGGCCGATAAGATAGCCGGCGTATCACGAGGTGCGAGCGATCGGAGACGTCGTACTGAGCCGATACCGACCCGGTTCCGGATCGAATCGCGGCAAATTGCCCCGGGCCGCGGCGCGTCGGATGCCGCTGCCGTGTCCGCCGTTATCAGAAGCGCGCGACTCAGCGCCGGCTATCGGATCTCCGCGCGACCCACCCTCACGCGCCGCCGGGCCGGGCCGTGGGGCCATGGGGGAGACGCCCGCTCCGTCCCACCCAGACGGAGACCGCCCACATCTGTTGCCCGCTATCGTCAGGGTGGATCCCAGCATCCGGTGCGACGCCTGCCAAATCTCGCTGCCAATCGGCCGCCCGCCCGGCTCCGTCCAAACCCGCCCCACCTGCTGACCTTTTTGTTGAGCTTGAGCCAGGTGGTGTAGCCCTTGCTGTCGGTGTACTGTAGGCCAAAGAACCAGATCTCGCGGAGCCCGATGGTCTTGACCACCTGGTCAAACAGCTGTTTGCCGGTGGTGCTCTGCTGGATGGCAAACTCCAGCTCGGCGTCCATCGTCGTCACGCGGATATTCACCTGCGGACACACGACATGCCAGGTCAGGACCAGGGCGACATGTAGGACAGGTCACATCAGCTCAGGTCGACCAGGAGATTGTCGCCATCAACACATTACGAAAACATGCACGGCGTTCACTAGTCACATCAGTAACAAAGATCAACAGAGCAGCACAACGCAATGATCACATTAATGCTATACAGACTAAGGAACGACAAAAAACGATGTGCAACGCAAATGCATTGTTCGAATTCCTCAGGTGTACACTAAGGCTATCTTCTGATCAGCAGCATAAAATTGCCAGATCAATTCCACACGGTAGTCACGGACAGGCAGGGGCGCAGGCAGGATTTCGCCCAGGTGGGGAGAGGGGTGGCAATGGATCAGGGGGGGGGGGGCCTTCGTAGCCAATGGGGGCCCACATAATTAAAACAGTACAGCATGTTGTAAAACGACAAAAAAGTTTTCGACAATAAAAAAATACGTTTTTGGATTTTTGAGAGTCAAAAACTCAAAATTAACGTCATTAGGTATCTCCCAAAGTACTCCACCAGAGAGCCCCTAAAGACTGGAAGAGGACCCTCTAAAGGTGGGCAGGGTCCTCTACATGCCAGCAGGGCCCTCTAAAGACCGACAGAGGGCCCTCCACAGATCGACAGAGCCCTCTAAAGGCCAGCAGAGGGCCCCCTACATATTGGCTGGGACACTCTGCAGATCGACAGGACCCCTAAAGGCTGGAAGAGGGCCCTCTACAGGTCGGCAGGGCCCTCTAAATGCCGGCAGAGGCCCTCTACAGATTGGCAGGGCGATCTACAGATCGGCAGGGCCCTCTACAACCGACAGGGGCCCTCTAAATGCCGACAGGGGGCCATCTGCAGATTGGCAGGCCCTGTAAAAGCTGGTAGAGGGCCCTCTCCACACTGGCTGGGGCCCTTTTCTACGTATTTACATATCCATGCCTTTAACAGACAAGCCAGTGCTGTTGTTTATTCGTCTTACGATTTTTGGGGCTCGTGGGCGTTCTTTTATGCGACGTAAGGCGTTTTGCGGACGCCTGACACCATTCAAAACGCTGGAGCCTTCGGTCCCAGGAGGCCCTCGCTTGGTCGCCAGAGGGGCCCGTCTGGCCTCCAGGGGGAGGGGGGCCATGACCCCTTGCCCCCTCCCCCCACCCCTTGACTACGCCCTTGCGGACAGGGGTAGAGAGAGGTGTACCCCGCCCACGCCGCCTTCCTGTGATATCACAGCGGTGCCGGGCCGCACCCTCCGGCAGCGGATACCTGTACCATGCACCGTCATCGCAGACGACCCCGGGGCCGCGCGTGGGAGCAAGCGGGGGGGGGGACGAAGATGGAGATGGAGCCCCGGAGGCACACAGACGGGTGTCCCGGCCGTAGCGAAGGCTATCAGTGTTTTGTCCGTCTGTCCTTCACACGAGCTGATGTCATGCGGCGAAGATGGCGACAAAAACGCGCTCTCCCTCTGCCGCTCTCTCGCCTCTCCTCATCACCAACGCCCTTCGTTCCGCGTGCTCAACGGAGCTCAGTTGATGAAAGGCGAGGAACTCACCAGGTTTACGAGGTTGAAGGGGTGTTGGTTAACCTTAATAAGCTGCTTTGAGGCCGACTGATTGGGGTAGTCTCTCTTCATTTACGCATTCCTGTTTGTATTGGCTGATGGGGCGCATGCATTGGTACCACTAATTTAGTCAACTACGTTGCAGTGATGCATCATTACTGGAGAATGATGGTCTCTGAGACCTCACGCCTCTAGGCGTATCAAAGGCACGCGAAACCGGAGGTCACGCAAGGATACAGTCTCAGCTTCAAATCCGAATGTTTTCCATCGCGGGATAATGCTACCATCCTGAGTATCAACAGATGGGCAGGCTGCAAACGTCAGAAAGCTGCTTAAATGTTGAACGTGTCCCGGTAGCTCAGAGCCTCTGGCAACCAAAGTGGCGCGGACAAAACATTCCTATTACACATCACGTCATCACTACATTCCGTACCTTTCATTCCTCTAATTGCATACACGTTCTCCAATCATTAAAAACACATTAGGTTCGTCTGAGCTCATCAGTAATTTGAAGTCAGCAGGCAAGTCTCGCCGTGGGATGTGAACAAACAAAAACGGTCCGCCGCCCACGGCTGTTCCATGAGGGGACCACATGCCCTACTGCTGAGACCGAGAGAGCCAGCGAGTCAGCGAGAGACCGTCGCTGTCGGCACCACACCACCGTCCCATCCGCCCAGACAGGGTGGGCGCGACTGACGTCACAGCCGGGAGTGCCGCCGCCGCCGCCGCCAGGCCGATCATGTGAGTGACGTCACCTGCCGTCAGCCGGACACGGCACCGGTAGCCTGTCAGCCCCCCACCCCACCCCACCCCTTCCCCGGGCCCCGTCCGGGGGCTACTCCAACGAAAACAAACCGGCCCGCCCGGGCCGCACGGCACGGCCCCCCATTCAACATCCGGCCAGACAGCAGCTCCCGCCGGCCGGACAGCGGTTCTCGCCGGCTGGACAGCAGCTCCCGCCGGCCGGACAGCGGTTCTCGCCGGCCAGACAGTGGTTCTCGCCGGCCAGACAGCGGTTCTCGCCGGCCAGACAGTGGTTCTCGCCGGCCAGACAGCGGTTCTCGCCGGCCGGGCAGTGGATCTCGCCGGCCAGACAGCGGTTCTCGCCGGCCTGACAGCGGTTCTCGCCGGCCAGACAGCGGTTCTCGCTGGCTGAACAGCGGTTCTCGCTGGCTGAACAGCGGTTCTCGCCGGCCAGACAGCGGTTCTCGCTGGCTGGACAGCGGTTCTCGCCGGCCGGACAGCGGTTCTCGCCGGCCGGACAGCGGTTCTCGCTGGCCGGACAGCGGTTCTCGCCGGCCAGACAGCGGATCTCGCCGGCCGGACAGCGGTTCTCGCCGGCCAGACAGTGGTTCTCGCCGGCCAGACAGCGGTTCTCGCTGGCTGAACAGCGGTTCTCGCCGGCCAGACAGCGGTTCTCGCTGGCTGGACAGCGGTTCTCGCTGGGGGAACAGCCGTCACCGGTGTCGGCCGCCGCGGCAGCCACAGCCAGACAGTCGGTCGGTCGGTCGGCGCCGGGCCGTGCAGAAGCGGCCCCGCTGAGCCCACCAAGGTCACCAGCGCTGCGGTCACAGGTCACGTGGTCCGATGTGACGTCATCAGGCCGCTCACGGGACCGGCGGAAGGTGGCAGCGGCTGATTCGGCAGCTGGCGGGCGGTGCCGAGACCGGGGCCCAATCTTTGGGGCCGCTTCTGCACGGCCCGGCGCTGACCGACCAAATGCCGTAAATGGCTAATTACAGCATATTGGTGCGCCGGCCTGCAAAACTTTTGGGACCCGGTATCAAACCGGGGACATTCCTATAATCAGCCTAGCATTCTACCGACTGGGTTATTTCGACAACGAGATAGGACGAACCAAACGCCGTAGTTCCCTAAGTGCGGCTTTCTGAGTACTTCATTCACGGCATGCTGTACTTGCGCATTCACGGCACTTGGTAAGATTAGGCCCGGGCCCAATCTTACCAAGAGGACCGCAGGGCTCAGACCACCCGGCCGGCTGGACCGACCGGGACCGGAGCAGGGACCGCCGGCCAGGGCCCGGCCAGGGCCCGGCCGCTGATCTCACCACCGCCAGCAGCGGCGCCGCGCCCCGCCGGCCAACCGGTTGGGCCGGGTCGTCCTCGGCGGCCGGACACCGGGGGCCGCGGCGGTGGTCAGCGGTGACAGCGTGCCCCGCGCGCCGGCCGGTACCATACTGACCGATCACCGGACCAGGCGGTGACACGACCACGGCCGCCGCCGCCGCCTGTCACACAGCCATACGGCCGCTGTCTGAACACCGCCGGCAGGACATCAGCAGGAGCCTGTCTACTCCAGCTCCACAGACGGAGAAGCCAGCGGCGCCGTCAGCCGCCAGCCGGCGGACGGCGCGGGTCTGCGTCAGTCTGCCTGGCCGACGGACCGGACGTGGCCACAATCCGGCACGAGCCGGTCCAGCTGACACCGCGGCGGCGGCAGAGCGTGGCACGCCCAGCGGTCCGCCGCAGCTGCATTCCACCGAGCCGGTGTGCCGTGCAGCAGTAGCAGCCGGCCTGCCGCGGAGCTCTACCCGCCGCCGCCGCTGCTGCACGCCCACGCACGCCTCTCTCACACATACACACAGACATAAACACAGCGACCCACGGCAAATCGGCGGCGGGTGCCGAGGAGGCCGCCAGAGAGGAGTGTTTGCACGCAACAGCGCCGAGTGGGCGGCGGAGAGGCTCTCGTGCGGCGAGGCTATGGTAGTCGGCCACCGCTCCATGGTGTCCGGCGTCTCTATGGCCACCGTTCTATGGTGTCTCTATGGTGTCCGGCGACGCTGGAGGTCCTTTACCGGTGCCGTCCGACTCTCCTCACGGCGCCAAACAAGTGTGTTTGTACAGGCATTTCTAATTTCTCTTCCCTCGGCAGGCACGGAGCGCCGTGATTCGGCGTCGGCCGGGGCTCGCCGCCGCCGCCTCCGCCGCCGCGACCCATCCGGTGAAACGACGGAAACGGATTCAGTTGGAGATACGGGGCCAGCGACCCCCCACCAGTCGGAGATACGGGGCCCGGTGGCCGCTCACCATCCGGACGGCCAGGACAGGGGGGGGCGACGCTGCCAGGGGGGGGGGCGCTGTCAGGGACGGCCAGGACAGGGGGCGCGACGCTGCCAGGGACGGTCAGGACAGGGGGGGGGGGGCGACGCTGCCAGGGACGACCAGGACAGGGCGGGGGAGGGGCGCGACGCTGCCAGGGACGGCCAGGCCCGGGGGGGGGGACGCTGCCAGGGACGGCCAGGACGGGGGGGGGGCGACACTGCCAGGGACGGCCAGGACAGGGGGACGACGCTGCCCAGGGCCCAATCTTACCAAGAGCCCAGTCTTACCAAATGCCGTAAATGGCTAATTACAGCATATTGGTGCGCCGGCCTGCACAACTTCAGGGACCCGGGATCGAACCGGGGACATTCCTATCATCAGCCTAGCGCTCTACCGACTGGGCTATTTCGACGAGACATGACG
>JARFNR010343007.1:0-11383 GCA_030323935.1 Semibalanus cariosus
CAGAGCGACCGACTGAGCAGCTCTGCCGTCAACACCGGCTGACTGGTGGCACAGGGGGTATACAGGACGTACGACACTGTTAACCGCCGGTCTCCATGGTGTGTTGCGCTAGTTGTGCTTTGTCACTGGGTCTGGAGTAGAGGTGCAGAAAATCCTAAGTATTTGGTCACAGCCTAGTCACGGCCACGGAATGAGCTGGCAAGTCACAGCTTTGGTCACGGCGCTGCAATGCTCACCCTATGACGCTGGCCTGGCCAGTCACAGCTTCAGTCACGGCCGTGACGTTCTGGTCCCAGCGCTGGGAAGCTGGGACCAGATTCTGCAACTCTAGTCGGGAGCTACAAAAAACTCGTGCTTCGTGCCCGTTGATAAAAAATAACCTAAATCATGTCTCGTGACCGTTGATAAGAAATAAACTCAACGAACAGTCACGCTTCCGCAGATCATTTCAGTAGGCGGATGTCTGTTCAGCAGGCATGGCGCCGCGACGCCACCACGTGACGTTACCCGCCGCGACGCCAGCTGACGTTACCCGCCGCGACGCCAGCTGACGTTACCCGCCGCGACGCCAGCTGACGTTACACGCCCTGACGCCAGCTGACGTTACACGCCGCGACGCCAGCTGACGTTACACGCCCTGACGCCAGCTGACGTTACACGCCGTCACGCCAGTTGACGTTGCACGACTTAACATCAGAGACCGAGGCAGGGCGCCGCGCAGGTTATGTGTCCGGTACGCGTGTTCCGCACACCGCCAAAAGACCACGCCCCTTCTCACCCCCCCCCCCATCCCACACCGTCCTGGGTACAACCCAGCGGGAAATACATGGAGAGTCATGTGCGCAATATAAATATTACGGTCCACACGCAGCAACAGGCCCGATGGAATTCGGCGTCACGAGTGTCCAACGTGGAACTATTCACGGCCTTGACGGAGGCGCTGTGCCGTAAGAGGATTGTTGCCGGGGTTCCGGATGGGCGACAAGTGCTCTGTAGTGGGTGATAATATGCAGGATGTGTAATGCGAGGATTTGTGACATGGTTTTCATGAGTTATCCGACAATCCTATCAATCAAACTGAATGTATCTTAGTAGAGTTGACTCCGTAATGTTGTGAGTTATAAGCATAAAGTAGAATTAATACCGCGTGAAAGCATCTAATCTGTTGGCTTTTCTTGGAGCCACAGCATTCAATTTCGCAGCTGTCAATCTGGGAGTATTAGGTGAGCTGCAGCATACAAACTAACGGATCTGAACCAAGGACTCGCACAGAAGACACGTTCACTTTCTACTAGCGCATCGTGTAGCAAATAATCAGTAATCGTCCCGTATTGCAACACCGGAAAACAGCTCTGCCCATAGTCACATGGTTAAACACGCACGTGAAACAGAGTGGACGCTGGGCTGGGGGAGAAGAGACCGTCATCTTTTGACATGCCACTGCCCATTACCCTTGCCCACACCTGCACTAATTGTTCAACACCGTACTTGCCGTGCTGCGGGCACCGGAAACTTCCGATACCTGTAACTGCGCGGTGCTTTTTCTTTCTGGACGATCCCCAAGTACTCCCCAAATTTTGTGTCAGGTTTGTACTCTCGATTTCCCATCCACCTCTACATGATTCCGCACGTCCCCAGCATTTCTCGGCTGGCGTGCACCCCGTCTCCCTACCACTCGGGCCACTCACCATACATCTTGCCCTCGTCGCTGAGGATGATTTTCCGCCGGCCACAAGGAGGGTAGATGGCCAGCGCCTCGTGGAACGACTGCTCGATATCTTGGCTCCACACGCCCTCCGCGTCACTGCCGTCGGCGTTCTTTTCGTCCATATAGTCATCCTGCGACAGGAACAACATGCAGTCATTCTACAACACGTTCACTTCAAAGTGCCGCATTTTGCAATAAGCGCAACATGCTGCCATTATCAATATGTTGATATCAAAGTGCCGCATCTTGCAATAAGCGCACATGCTGTCAATCAGAGCAGGAGAAGCATGATGTCATTCTGCAACAAATGACGTGAAGTCGGTCTGCAAGAGGCCGCACAAGGTCGGGTCAGGTCAGGTCAACATACTGTCAGATTAAATAGGATTAGGGTGTGTCATAGAGCTGTAATAGGCGCGACGTGCAGTGATTCTGCAACGTGTTGACGTCACAATGACGTATCCCGCGACATTTACAATGCCATCATCCCGCAGCCTCCTACATCCTGCAGTCCCATCCCATAAGCGAGTGGCTCGGGACATATCTGATGTCATGTATCCGCTGGTGCGTGTAACAAATGCTTACACGGATGACGAGTGCGCTTTTTACTGTGCTTTTTTACGCACGGATGAGTCTCACTTCTTCTAAGCCTAAAATTAGACTGTTTAGTTTCAAGTGACAGATCCCGTTCCCACAATTCCTAGTACCAGGTGACAGTCATTTCGCCACGCGCCATTTCGCCACACGCCATTTCACCATCCCACCAAACGGGATGAATCCCACGAAGCCCCGCTACCTCACACCGGGACCCCCGCTTCGTCTCCCATCCCAGCCCGCTACCACCCAGCAGCCACCAGTCACCAGAGAAAGACAACCGACCAACAAAAACCAAACATATGTCACTGCTAATCGCAGCGCCTGCGTTTGCTCGCCGCGCCGCCACCAACACCCTAAAAACATCACACCAGTCGCGCTTCCGTTCTCAACCCCGAGACTCGAGCTGGCTCCACAACAGACCGGGCTGGATCTGCATTGCATGCTGCGGGGTGAGACGCTGGTAAGACGCGTCCAGGAAGCAGACCGAGAGCCATGGGTCCGCCACGACCTTCCAGCCGTATCCGTCCGGCCAGGCGCGGTGAGCCGCCTGTTGCCGTGGTCGCGCCTCTGACGTCAGACGGCACCAATTAGCGTGAGGCGCCAGTCCCACGGGGCGGGCCGGGGGGCTGGCAGAGTCTCGGCTGCATAAATAAACGTGTGGCGTGTGTCCGGCGGCCGACCTTACCACGGCCGACATTTATCACAGCAGGCCGTCAGTGTCACCGACACACCGACGGCAGACCGGCCATTCACAAACCGGCCCGGGCCGGCCGACGTCTGAGAAACGAGCCAGACGAGACAGAAACGGGAGCCGTCCGAGAAACAACGGTAGGTAGTACCTGGCCATCTACGGCACAAATAACGCGAATATGTGGTATGAATGGGAATAAAGAATCCGAGGGAGCCAAATGCACAATGATGCGAGCCTGGGCGCATATACAACACTGCTAGTTCAAAACAATTTGTGAAGCATACGAGTCGTGAGTTGAACCCCCGACGATACAGCTTTAAATTCACATTCATTCACCTCATCTAAAAATATATACTTAAAAACCACTCAATTCCTGATAACTCGCAATGTCCCATTGTTACAAAAACATGACTCACGAGCGAACTAAGCCCTGTTCCCGAAATGTTGAACCATGCACGGCCACTGCTCGCGGCACAGCATCGGCCACCTCATGTCCGTCAGGCTGCGAGCCTCACCCACTCTCTGTGATACAGTGAACCGAGCATAAACAGTGCCGCGCGGCCATTGATAAACACCGCCCCGCCTATTGCACTAACACAGCCAGCGCTAATCCCATCAGTAGTGTACGGCGGCAGTCTGAGCCGGCCTTATAGGGGCCGAACGAAACCAGTACCCACTGCCCAGTGAGCAGCGCTGGCGGCGGCGGCGGGCGCTCTGATGCGGCGTTACGCTAGTGCAATGGCGTAGTGTCACGCTGGTGCACTGGTGCACTGGTGCAATGGTGCGCGATGGCGCGGCGGCTGGTGAAACTGCTATCGCACTTGGAACTTTGATGGCGGTGCCGACAAAGCGGCCTAGGCAGCAGCACGCGGGGAGTTCCGACAGCTATATTACGTTTTCAACGGCGTCAACACTGAATATGTTTGCATAATTCAGCGATGCCCTTTGCCATCGAGACTCGATGATGCGCCCACGCAAACTTCGCCAGTGACGATAACAAGGCAGGACAACGATGACATTTCCATAACCCGCATCAAACATAGATGCAATAATAACGCCAAACTGACGTGTCTCCTTCCCAAAGATAAAGCAGTGGACTACCATCATAATGCTTGCTTAGTGACGGAAAGGTTACATGAGAATACGCTATCCACCACTCTACGTTCGAAGCAACTTTGCAAGCCAATGCGACGACAAGATAATCATATTTTAACATTAAGAGTAGCCGTATTCTGCATCATATTATCGCCAAACTACGCCCTCTTTATCAACGCCAAATGAAGGCACCAAAATATAAACACAAACGCACACAATAGCAATGCCAACCAGCCTCAACCCACTCCGCTCATCATCAGCATCATCAGCAGCAGCATCATCAGCAGTATCATCAGCAGGGACAGTGACATCGGCGACGCCCACTGCCTTCCACCCCTCTCACCGTCCCCATTCCTAACCCTCCCTCCCCTGTGCCCACTGGCACTGACCTCGTTAGAGGTGACGCTGCCGGTGTCGCCGGCCTCCTTGGAGAGGGGCGGCGCGCCGGTGGGCGTGTCCGGTAGGCCTCCGCTCATCGCGTGGCCGGCCGCCGTAGGCGTGGCCGTGCCCGCGGGCGGCGCCGGCGGCTGCGGCCCCGGCGCCGTCGGGTTCCACGGGGACGATATCTTGGCGAGACTGAGCAGCGGCGCCGAACTGCAACAATCAGGGAAGAGAGGATGTCAGTTACGGCATCAGCATACAGTATCAGACGGTCATCATCAGCGTGGGGTAGGGACAACAAAACAGCACGGATCATACGCAGACGCCGAGTGACAATACACCACAGGCACTATTCCGAGCTCAGTGATAATGATAGTCCACCAGCCCAGCTGCGCCGGCCGGCTGCCAGACGTGTCTGGACAACAGACCCTCAGCGGATGTTATCGCTGTTGCCGCGCAGGCAATGACCGCTGCAATGTTTGCACTGCCTGCAGCTCATCCGCCCCGCTCCGCGTGTGACCGTGAACCCTCATGAGAGCAGAGCGGGGCTATACCTCCCCACCCGCCGGCCCATGTCGCCAGACCACCGTTTGGCAGCGGCCCGCTCAGGTGGAGTCGTCTGATTCACCCCACTTTACCGCTGAGCCGAGCCGAGACGACTGGCGGCAGCCGCTCGTAAAACGGCCGTCTCGCCGAGACGAGCGCCGTCAGCTCTCCCTGACCCACCCACGTGCCCCGCCGCCGCGCCGCTGACCCGGTCATGGGCCGGCCCGGCGCGGCAGGTCATTGGCGCAGCGCTGCCCTAACCCTCAGCGGCGCCGCGGGTTGACCCTGGCCGCAGGCAGCGCCGCCGGGCGGCTGACTCACCGCCGGCCATACGGGCGAGATCTCTGCAGATTCGGACGGCGCGACGCCCGTACGGCCGGAGCGTACACAGCCGAGTGAGTCAGCCGATTCGCGGTGGAGGCGGCGGTGGTTGGTGGTGGCGGCTGACCGCAGCGTACGGGTCTGGCTCGAGCCCGGCCGGCGCCTGGTCCGCGGCCGGGCCGGCACGCTGAGCGGCGGAGGGGCGGCACCTGAGGGACGCCTTCTGCCGCGGACGTGACGGTGCCAACCGCGACACCGCACAATGTCGCCACGCTGTGTTCAGCCTCCCCTCCTCCTCCAACACAATAGTCACTCCCAAACAATCACAACCACCCTCAACAGTCAGTCGGACTCATTTCCACCAATCACAACCACCACCCTCAGCCGGACTCATTTCCGCCATTCACCTCACACCGTACATTACTGACGCTCGCCACGTTTTTACACTTCCCGAATCTCACACCATCATCACTGAGAGATAAATCACAGTGGAGCTCCGGCGGCGATCTGCGCGTAGGCGAGCTCCAGCCGAGTCAGGGAGGATTACCCCCCGCCAGGCGTTGACAAGACGGCGGCACACCTTCCTCCGGCCGATCAACACACTGGCCGCCTCCGCGCGCGAGAGAGAACACCGACAGTAAACACGGAGAGCGTCGGCGCCAGCAGTGTGGGCCAGTGTGCCACCGCAGGTGTGGCCGGAGCCATGCAGACAGGCCGCACGTCACCACACCGCCGCCGGGGAGCGACGGACAGGCACCACACTGCCGGATCACCGCCGGACCATCACGAGGAGCCCGGACCAACGCCAGACCACCACCGGACCACCACTAGGGGTCCAGACCACCGCCGCGCACGGACCACCATCGGACCACCACTAGGGGCCCAGACCACCGCCGAGCACGGACCACCACCGGACCACCACTAGGAGCCCAGACCACCACCGGACCACCACTAGGAGCCCAGACCACCGCCGCGCACGGACCACCACCGGACCACCGCTAGGGGCCCAGACCACCACCGCCGTTCACCCTCAGGTACCAGCGCCGGCAGCTGTCCACGAGACCACCAGTCACGCCGGGAGCCGTTCGGCGAACACGCGCACCGCACAGGCACCGCTAACAGCGTACATAATGACACCGCGCGCGCCCCCTGATTGGAGACGGCGTCACCGCGCGCGCCCTCTGATCAGTGAAGGCCAATTAGCTGGGCTCCAATCCAGGGACACCTCTTCGCCACTTGGCGCCTGCGCGCCGCCAGCGGGGCGGGAGTACGTTGAACGAAGCAATATATTACCGTATGGCAGTAAAATAGCAGGGAGGGCGTTGCATCTCTGTTAAAACACGCCGCGGGGATCGGTGCGTTGGTGAACTGCGACGTAGGTCGACTCTTCACGCTGCGGTCAACGTTTCCACGCTGACGAGCAGCCTGCGGTCAGGTCACAGCCACAGCGCGGGCGGTGGTAGTTTATCGATGTTTCCCAACACACGGTCAGACCGCAGCATTAGCAGCATCAGCAGCGGCAACTGCTGCGGAGGAGGGGGAGGACACAGGAAATGCCTCCATGGGAGGGCCGCACCTGTGTGGGGGGACCGAGTGGCCGTCCCCCCCCCCCCCACCTCTCTCCTGAGACACAGATTGGCGGCGTCGTGACTCCGGCGCCGCTGAGTCACGGCATTAGTCAGTGACTCACACTGTCTGAAGAGACAGGTAGCACGACGCCGCGATAGTGTTATCTCGCCGAGTCAACACTGGCTGTGCCACTATCTAAGCTGCTCGCAGTGCCTGAAGAAGGGGTGTGTGTCATTGTCTAGCTCGGCGCCGCAGAGGCCGGGTGACCGGCTGACCGCGTCTCTCTCCCTCTCCCTCTGTCTCTCTCCCTCTCCCCACACCCATCTCCACCTGGGTCCTGGTCGCCCGACCCCCCCCCCCTCTCCACCTGGGTCCTGGTCGCCGGACCACACCGTGTCCCTGTGCCGCCGCCGGGTCGGTCTCGGCGATGCTCGAGGGCGGTCGGCGCCGGCGCCAACTCGTGCCATGTTTACCGCCCGCGGCGTCGGCCGGCCGCGCCGATCGTAAACAGATGAAATCAGCCCGGCAGCACCGGCGGCGGTGGCGTGTGCCGGACCCGACCCAGACCCGAGCAGGTCCCCCTCAGCACCACTCAGCCAGGGGGGTCACACCCTCACTAGCCCCGCCCCGCCCCGCTGTCGTGGCCAGCCCCACTCAGTAACGGCCGGCCAGCTTTACGAGCCACGCCACTCGAGACGCGACAGCGGCGCTTAATTTACATGCAAAACTAGCCGAACAGCGTACGCGATAAAGGCCACCGTGCTCCGGTGGGCGCACCGTTTTAGCACGGGTTTTATGACGGCCACACCGCAGTATACGCCCCTCTATTACCACAGCGTGATCCATCGAAGGTCAACACCGACCCAAACCAACGCCGCGAAGCCAACCACCCCTGAAGCTCCTCCAACTCGCCGCGAGGAGTTCCCGCGGCCCGCACAACACACCTGGCGACATTCGGGTCGTCGTACTATGACGAATCCCGTACGCCGAGCCGCCGCGGGCCGTCCGCCTCAAAGCCGTCCTCTTCAGACTCCGCAGGCTCACCAGCGTGAATCCGTCTTCTGAGCAGGCGGAACAACACCCATACAGCCCGGGACAGCCATCCCGCCGACCCGACAAAAGACGAGCCGAGAGAGAGAACCCTTCTCGCCGACGTAATCCTCGCTAACGGTGCGTTGACAGGCGCGCATGCGCACTGGGATTCGCGCTCCGCCGGCGGCTTCACGCAGCACCAAACAAACATCCCGGCGCGGAAAGGAGGCAGAGGATTATCCGACGGCGGCCAGCGCGGCGCACGATTCACTGGCCCCGGGGCGGTGCGCGAGGGCCGGTCCGTTCAGCGCTGCACCTGTGCCCGTTGTAAACAAGACCCCAGTCCGCACTGCCGCGTGTCCCGTCCGCCTATCCCGTGCGTCTCCCGCACGACCCCGCTAATGACATGATGGCGCGATATCACGCTGTCGGCGTCTCCGGACGATGTGGGGCGGCCGGCGGCTCCTTCAGACGGCGGCAGAGGTCAGGGGTCAGACAGCGGCGGACGTGGCGCACGAGCCGTCACTCGTCACCTCTGACCCCGCCCGCCGTCACTAGTCACCTCTGACCCCGCCCCGCCGCCGCCGCGACGCTGACGCTGCGTCGCGCCGCGTGCAGGGCGTGTAATGTTCCCACAGGAGGGGTAAGCGAGACGTAGGTAGCAGTAGGCACGTGACAGGTTACGCGGCACTCGCGTCAGTGGCCGATGTTTGAAAGTGATGGCAGGTTTATTATACTTATTACCTCTTGACATCTTTTCTCTTACTTTTTCAGACAGACTAACCAGATTACTGTCTGCACTGTCACACATAATCTGCCCAGAGCACACCCGCACGCAACTGAAGCCACCGGGGCGTGAACACTCGGACAGCCAACCTACCACCAGTTACAGGAATACGAGATACAAAACCAGAAGCCAAAGAAGCCTTGGGCTTAGAGCCCTCAACGAGAATAACTAATTGAAGTCGGCGTTGATGCGACGTCAAGAAGCACACGTAATGTGTTTGCATACTTAAAAACGTCCACATGCCCGACATTCAGTGGCGCCAAATATGAAAGCATCACTGTTTGCTCGCCAAGATACCAATAATCCCTGGGTCATCTCACTCATATCTGACATCAGCAGAGCTTGCTATGGCAGCGCCGTACGACCAGTTGGTGAAGGTGTCTGCAATAGGTTTGCACCTTCTTCTGACGCCGCCCGAATGGACATCACACGAGCCGCGTGTTTTAGTCATCTACTATCAACAAACACGTCTGAGATACTGTATGACGGAGGGTATCAATCAACACCCCTCGTGAAGGGACATGATTCAAACAAATCTCACTTGCCGATAAACACAGTGTTGGTGCAATAAAATAAATCGTGGACAGTGCTATTACAACGCAATCTTGGTCGCCCGCCACTGCAGCGGTGCGTCATAACATTATACACCGCTTGCAATACGCCCGCTTAACACGCACGACTGCACTCGACCAGCTGTGCGCCATTCCCGCACACGGGCCTCTGACCGACGCAGTGGGGCTCTATCTAGCCTGTACTTCGTGTAAACCCCTGACCGCTGCATCTCATTGTGCGGCTTTCCGGTGCCCGTCCGCACTCATGAGTCGACCCGTGCAGCGTGGGGCGTTGGTCGTGACCCGACGCTGACCCCACCTCCTCCCTCCCCCACCTGGGCCCCACCACCACCACCGCCACCGCCGCGGGCGACGCTCGTTCTCCAAACGCCGGTCGCCGCTTCGTGGAACCGTCCCCCGTCAGGCCGAGACGCCGGCTGAAATATACACGATTCCAGGAAGCGGCGCGCGGCAACGACACGGCCGCGCGTGCTGCTGTTGCCCTATGGGACATGCACGACCCCCCCCCCCCCGACTGTCACCCGCTCCGTAAAATAACGTCGACAGGTCACCCTCACCAAGAGACAACGCATACTGAGGCATGCACGCCCCCCGCATTCGCAAACTGACGTCAACAAAATGTCACCTGCAGCCGACGACGCGTTAAAACATCCAAATACACACACCAGTCGCCCCTGCTGTAACTACGGGCACAACTCAACGGTCGTATATCACGGGTGAATACAGACGTCACGCATCGGATGCCAGCGACGTTACGGCGGCACTTAACCGAATCAAACTACTCCAGCGCGGCCGCCGACTGTGTTTCCAGACCCAGTCACCGCTGTTTGTGTAGCAAGCCGACCGGCCCAATTGTCGCCGCTGCATTATCATAATTCACGCCGGTCTTGCATAGCATTAATTGCCGATGCGTCGCACGCAGCGGTCGATTACTGGGTCGTAACGTGTGTTCCGACACTGCCGCCGCCGCCGGTTCGCAGCGGGGGCTTCACGGCGCGTTAAAAGCCTCACGCACCCCGCCGCGTTAACGAGCCTCCTGGGGTCGACTGTCCAATCCGGGTCGCCCCAGGTCGCTCCGGTTCGTCCCGGGGCGTCCTGGGTCGCTCCGGGGCGTCCTGGGTCGCTCCGGGGCGTCCTGGGTCGTCCTGGGTCGCTGCGGGGCGTCCAGGGTTGGACGGGGTCGGGTAGGGTCAGTTTCCGGACTGGATGGAGCGGCCTGAGGCACAACTGGCGCCAATAAGGGATTCGGTCAATGGTGCCGACGTGGCCGTGAGCAAATGAAAGCCGCATGATCGGGTCGCGATCCAGGAGTAATCACGACGACAGCCGGCAGTCTCAGCCGGTCAACGAAGTCCCTTTGCGCCAATAGACGTTTTAGTCGAGTGTTTTTGCTCCACTCATCGAGGCGCTTCTGCATGGTTGACTGTGTTGACTAATGCGTCTGAATGCCACATTGTCTTTGGAGAGCACGGCGATATGATGAGCAAATAATTAAAGTCAACACTTGATAGACTATGTGACCTGGGTGTTTGTACCGGCAGATACGAATATTTATCTAGCTAACATTTCGGCCACACATTGTGACGGAGATTCGGGTACTCGCCACCACGGAAACCACATCTTATTCAAACGAGTCATGATATGCACTGAATGGGTAAAAAAGTCCACGCCAGTTTTATCGCTTTGCGCCTTCGTTAACAAACTGATAGTGGATGCGATGGTACGCCTAGCAACTGCCTTACTACACCATGCTTCGCGAATTACGTAATGCGAACGTTTTACCAGCATAGCGCCCAACCATTCGATGACCAGCCTACTTCCCACGACATTCGATACGGTGATCGAACATTTGATAGTCCATGGGCTTAGATACAGCCAACAGCCCTGCAGTGATACAGGCCCCGTTCCCATGGCACTAGATAATCCGGATTTTATCTCGTGGTGACTTCTGTAATTTTGTCACCGCACAGGAAAAATCAAGATTGACCGTCAGATATGAACGTGGCTATCAGCCCCGTTGATATCTGACGGTTAATTTTGATTTCCCTTGTGCGGTGACAAAATTACAGAAGTCACCACGAGAGGAA
>JARFNR010343117.1:0-11382 GCA_030323935.1 Semibalanus cariosus
TTTATGAAATACCTACATCGCGTTAAAAAGTCATTGCAATTTTTCAAATAATTAGGCCCATAAAAATATATATTATTCTATCCATGCAAAATTAATGAGCGCCTTCCAGTGCACCGAGCTGTGCGCTGTGTATCACTGCCGCCCTCAGCTCGCCACTGTGCCTTCCCATAGCAGCCACTACTGCCGCCTGTGCCGCCGAAACAGCACGTCCTCCAGTCAGCGCCATCCCGCTGCGCGCTGAATTCGCCGCCGCCATCAAACGGTGCGCCGCAGTCGTCGCCGCCATCGCGCCGCGCGTCACTCTAGCGCGGTTGATTAGGCTTTTTGTCGGGCGCTGTCCGCTCCCGCGCGCCGCCCTCGTGTCGCCCCTCCCGCGCCACACAAAAACGCGCGAGTGACGGCGCGTGCCGCGAAACAGACATTTCCCAGCAGCCGGCAGTGACGTCACGCTCTGTTGACGTCATAATGGTGCCAGTTATTTTTTACATATTTATGTATTACGATATGTAGCTGTGACTTTGCAATATCCCACAAATTAATCGCTTTTTATTTCTTGAAAATTGCCCAAGAGCTCTAATGAGGAAAAATGTGTCTCATAATGACGTGTGCCTGAATTGCAATCGTGACGCGAAACGCATTCCGCTATACCATCACGCTGTAGGTACTCATGTGCCAAGCGAGCGTGTCATGGTAAATTACCTAGGAAAACGCCGAATGTCAGGCAACGCTCTGAAGCGCACTACCCAGTGTTCCGGCTGGGTTCGCCTCAGTGGTACCATGACTCTATTTGGCTGCCAGTGTGCATGATGTTCCCTGCTCCCTGACCGCATAAATACTTGAGTGCCCAAGCACGAAATGTGACGAGCTGTCGTTTTCCTGGAATGCACGAGGCGGTATGTGTGCGTGCAATTGATGTGACGATTGTTTGACGGAAGTGTCTATCGGTCATTGGCCAGCTTCGTTGGTCATAATTAAGCTCACAATCACAGCAGTGGAGCGATATTTGCCAGTCTAATGCTGACATGTTCAAAGTCCATATTCTACAGCCACATTCAAACACCCACATAAATGTCATGTGTACCTTTCATTACTAATACATATCAAAAATATATATGCTTTATGAAACAGTTAATTTTATTAATTCTAGTAAAACGCTGAGCCGCGCACTCAAGCGATAGGCATTGGGTGAGGGAGAAAATAACTGAGGAAAATATAACCTGTCCCTAAGACCGTTCAACCACAGAATCATCCAATAACCTGAGACTCAGTTTTCCATCATCTGTCCTCCAGGCGGCCTGGCGTTACAAAAACAGGACTG
Source organism: Semibalanus cariosus (assembly GCA_030323935.1). NCBI lineage: Eukaryota > Metazoa > Arthropoda > Thecostraca > Balanomorpha > Balanidae > Semibalanus > Semibalanus cariosus. The sequence goes on from JARFNR010343117.1 coordinate 1,319, forward strand.
GACTGCCGGTGACCAGTATCCTCCCGGTCCCCTACAGAGGCACGACCATCCCCCGGACACGCCGCGCCGCGCCCTAGTGGTCCCCTTTCCTGGCCGGCAGTCATTAGGGCTTAAATTTAACCTCCCCATCGTCTGCCAATGGCGTCGGAATCGACGCTGATTGATTCTCCGCCAGCTGTTCTTCCTCTCGACGGCGATATTTCGCATACCCGCGGCGTCTGAAACGGGGCATGGATGGGGGCGGCGGCGGCGGCGGCAGTGGGGGATGTGGTAGAGATGGTGGTGGCGGCTGGGGCAGCGGACGGGGTGGAAATCCAGTCAGCCACTCCAGAATGTCGTCCGGTAGCGACCAAGACTCGACCCACGCCGCTGAACTCATCAGGCGCCGGGGATACTGCGCCAGGGGCGGGCGCCGCCCCCATATATCTTCCGACACGGCACGCAGAGCTGGCCCTCGGTGGACATGGGGGCGGGAAGGGGGGTGAATGGGGACCGCGGAGACGCCGACTGACCGCTCCCGATTGGTCCGTGTCGCCTCACAAAGACCTCTCCGCCGGCAGCTGTGGTCAGCTCCATCGGAATGTGTACAAAGTCTTCAAAGCCTCCGCCATCTCTGAGGGGGTGACGGCTGAACGGAAGGGGCGCAGGGACGTCCAGTGCAGATCGCCGGCCCTGGACATGTGGCTCCTCGCCGTGATATATGCTTCCAGTCAGATTCAAATACCACCGGAAACGTCCCAGTTCAGTAGTAAGGATATTGGATTTTCCGTGTCTGACTGTGAAAGAGGGGGGAGGGCGCCCGGCCCACCTCAAACCCTGCGCGAGCGTACCACAACACTCATATAAATCACAATCACGGGGCTGTGCGGTTATGATTCTCTCAACAATGTTATTTATCCACTCTGAGACCACGTTAACAGTGTTGGACATGATTGGATAATGTCCTATTCCCGGGCTGATTTAGCCTGTAGCGGGCTGATTTAGCCTGTAGCTCTAGACTTTGGTTGCAGCGCGTGCAGTGTGCGTGCACCATTTGCAGGGGACTTGCTTGAGGTGAGAGCGCAGAAATACCGCGCCATTGTGCTGTGTAAATGTAATAAAACGTTAATTTTACAATCATTCCAGCAGGGGATCTGGTACAACGGAGGATATTTTACTGCGTGAAACGGTGCTTTTCCCCGCTACGCGCGCATCTCCATAGTTTATCCCTATTCCTTGCGGGGGGCAGATTCTGCCCCCGGTGGTCTTTTGCTTGCCGCTTCTAAACCGTTTGGCCTAGCGTCTTGAAACTTTGTGAACTTTTCTATAATTAAATTTCGCGTGTTGTGTTAAAATTTGGGAAAAAAATCTGCCCAGCAGAGGCGGTGCCAGGCTCAGGTCTCGGAGAGGGTGTTACGAATGCGGCGCATACTTCCCTCGTAGTTTGCTGTGTAATAAATGCATTAGAAACGTTGTCTCTGCAACATACATCATAACTACTTGGATTTTACATATTTGGGGGCAGAGGCGTACTCAGGTAGGTACATAAAATGGGAGGCGATATCCTCCGTCAAATTAGGTCCAACTGCAAATTAGTAAGATGATAAAAGGTGTTACACACATGGTGCCCCCACGATGTTTACCTGGATCCGCCTATGCGCAATATCTTACATTTAACAAATTAACGCAAATAATGCCCACATGTGACGTTCATATCGTCCCAAACAATCACGAACAGCACATATTTGTTGTAAGAAAATCCCCCAATTTTGCATCCCCTGAATACGCTATGATTTTTCATTTTGGTACTTTTCCTTTTGATATATTAAAGACCAGTACATTTGAAGCTCAAAAACGCTTTGGACATGAAAATCGGTCAAACCACATGGCCGCGATGACCTTTCAAAAAGCACCCGAAATTTTCGTATTTTTTGCTCCCTGACCCCCCATTTTTGAATAAAAAAGAAATTTCGGGGTCCAAAAAGATGACTATTGATGACGATGACGAGTTTGATGACGATCTTTTGATGACGAGTCGAATGGTGTTTGTCCCATCGAAATTGACCTAGCGGTTCTCGAGATCTCTCGGGGGGGGGGGCAGAATTCCCCCCCGCACGTTAACGTAATTCTAGCCGCCTGCAAGGAATAGGGTTATACTGCGACACAAGAATACACCACGCACATGCGCACAAACACAGCAACTGTTATTGCCGCAGCGACGCCCAATGGAGTCTTGACGACTGCTTAGCCCTCTCCCGGACAATTAACTGGGCAGCTGCAGCAGCACTACTGCAGTGGTGGGAAACTCCGCTGTCGACATCGCCCCGATTCCTATCAAATTAATCGCTGTGTTTAGAAAGCGGAACTCGGATTGCCCGATTTATAACGGCATAATTGCACGGTTTCAGAAGTTTATGGTCTCGCTAATTACCCGCCCAGCCACGAGCGATGTCTCGGCTATTGCACTTGGCGTACATATTGTTGCACCAACTCGGACACACATTTTATGGCAGGAAACGGAGCGCGCTGTTCAGGCTTAGTGAAACAATGAAGTGGGATTTTCACACCCCATACACAACATTAGTTTCACCTATCTCAATCACCGGAACACCGGTTACCTAGCAACGAGATGTGAGATCCCGTATAAACTTAGGTGACAGTCAAGGTGACTGCGACTTGGAACGTCTGATTGGTTTATGATGTACCACTTTATCAAGGATATAAGATAAACACGTCCCCTGGTGATTTCCTGCAACCATCTGGGGGCTTCTCAAAGATTGCAGGGAAACGAATAAACTCAAACATAATATATGCATAACTGTTATTTGTATCATTTGTTCATGTTGACAGCGGTTTTTTAAACATGTATGGTCAGGGTACTGATTTAAATTAAGTCAAAAGAACATATATTCGATAATTTGAACCCCTGATGGTTGACTGGATGTTGACTGGTTGATGGATGCTCTTTTCATATATGTCACATTCATCAGCGCCTCAACGGTTCATTGCAGCCTGGGAGATTTTATATCTGTTCGAAAATTATGCCTAATGCACAAGCTCCGAAATGCTCCTTGTCTTTTCTGTTTCAAATCTGCTTCCCAAGCAGGCTCACTGGGTCTCTGAGGAACGAGACAAACAAAGCCAGACGAGACTGACCTGCCTTCTTTGTGAAGGACCCGCAAGAAGGTGATTAAATCACGTGCTTAGTATTGTGAACTCTTCCTTGCTGCGTTTTCCGAGTGATCGGATTATTAGGCTGGGCTGTCTCTATTACGGTGCGGAAATTGAGTCAAACAGATGGCTTCCTCGTGCAGGAATACCTTAACGACCCACCAATTGGATTGTCCCTGGCCGCAGGGATTAAACATTCAGAGCAAACAGCTGAACCAGTATTTCAATGCCTCTGAGACGCTGGGATAGGTTGAAGTTAATCAGCTTGTTTACAAAGTGTTGCAAGTGTTTGTTTTGTTTGCGTTTTTCGTCGTTGAGGGGCCGACAGTTAACAGTAAATATTGTCATCCCAAGGGATAAGGTAATATCATTCTCCAAGTAAAACCATTTCATTTCTCGACTCTAACCGGGTCTAACTTTGGTCGAAGAGTAGAGAAGTCGCGGTCCGCCCGTGGAGTCGACAGTTTCCCACTTCAGCGAATAAATGAACGCCACCCTGCTCAAACGAAATGATGAATGTTTCTGAAAGATATGTATTTACTAACTAGCATGTCACTAACAAATATGAGTTATGTCACTAATATATCAAGCATATCACATTTACCACCAACATGCAGTCAGTATCATGGCAAAAGAACACATGCACCAGAAACATAGTTTGAACTGAACGTTCACATTTTGGTATCGTTCAATGTCGAGAATGGCTTAAAATGCGTCCATTTCGATTGAAACATGAGCGGTTTTTTCGTTCGGTACCTGATGTTTATTGAACGAACTATTTCCCTTTGATGTTGTTTTTGTTAGCTTGAAATAAGTCACGCAAGTCATGACACTAAGCATGTCTGAGACATATCTTTCCTTGCTCGAATTATTCAACGTGTGGATAAAGCTGCTACGCATCCGTGGACATCACCGCGCGCGATAATTGTTTCTGAAGCGGCCGACCTGCTGTCCTGTTGGCCAGTATTTGCACAACACTTAGCCCTTTGACCGATGATAAACGAGCCCAATCTCTCGGCGACTCGGATCCATGCCCTCCTCAGCCCGCCAGCGGCAGCTACCCTATCTCTTTAATCTGGCCGATTTGTAATTCAAATACAGGCTAGTTAGGCGGCGGCGGCGGCCGCTGTTCATTATGACCCAATGACTTATGACTGTTCCCGTATTATGAATCAGTAGTGCATTAACATCCGATTGTCCGTGCGACCGGCTCGGATCCTCGGTTTGGTGGTAATCAGCTGCTCTTATCATTACCAGATAGCCTTTGAATAATCAAAACCCGGCTCCGTGAAGAAGACCCGACTAATCATCGGAGCGGCCCGAGTGAATTAATGGCAAACGAATAAGGCCAATTTGTCACGGGATTCTCTCTGTTTTTGCTCGTAATTATTGGGTGCATGCTCTTTGCGATTCGGGGTTATTACAGCCTGATTGAATTCAACTCAAATAAATCGTCCGTATCGCGAGTTAATAACAGTGCTGTCAACCCCTGACTGCGATTAAAACACTTGATGCTGGATATTTATCACGTGAGTGAACATACCGGGTTAAAATTAACACTTCATCTGAACCTACACCGCAATAAACTAAAAACATCCAGTCTACTATTTGCATCCATCCGTCTGTAAAAACGACATTGAGCACATTGTGACTTGCTTGTTATCAATATTGGATGGCGTTACCAAAGCAAATTCACTATATTCAGCAGATCCAATAACATGAATCTGACATAGAAAATAAACGTTATTGACGCCCTCCCAATCAGACTGGTTATTAATTCAACTTTTGAATGATTCAATCACGATTCATTTTGGAACATGAATGATTCAATTACCGTTTGATTCATGGATAATAATTTTGATAAATGACTCATTCCGATTCAAGGAATCAAAACATATTTTAATCAATTCACGTTTGATTCACCATTGAAACAACATTGAACAATATTTTGATTCAATCAGTCTTGTTTCTATGCGGGTTTTGATTCAGTCACGATTCATGAATCAAACAGATCCGGTGGTGAATATTTTTTGTTTAATTCAGGGGATTTTTATTTAACGATTCCAATCGATGCAATCAGAGTCGAGCCAATAATCAGTCTGCTCCCAATGGAGATCATCAGGAAGCAAAGTGAGCCGATACCTAAGCTTGAGGTACCCTCGAGCTACTCACAATGTTCATGAGGATATCGCACAATTTGTCACCTTAAAGGTCGGATAGAGCATCCTCTTGCAATGGAAAATTAGTTGTGCTGTTAAAAATGTATTCGAGATACCATTGTGATGCATGGGGATAACATTGTTTGCACTAAAATAGGGCAAAGGTCCACGAGCAGCACTTCTGTATTATCATTGGCGTCCACTTTCAGCAGACCACTTGAAGTGCAACCCAAACACGCGTTTCCCTTGTGCTGCTCCAATGCGTGCTGTTTTTCCACCGTTGTCTTATATGGTGCTTCACTATAGAGCCTGTCTAATAATGTCAGGGTTCGCGGAGATGGATGATCGGATAGGTTTTATTTGAAGTTTTAGCGGCGTATTGGGAGGGCGAAAGATCATTTATTAACAGATCGTGCCACCACGGGCAATAGGCCAATTGTACTGTCACGTGAGTAATCTAACTGGGATGCTCGCCACCCCGGGTCCTAAATTCCTGAATATGGCACTGCATTAGAAAGCGTAAGAACCTTTTCTGGCCGCCATGCCACTTTTGAATGTGCGGTTGAAACCTCATGTCCTTTGTTCAGTTTTAAAGCCTGCTCAATGCACTTGTGGCATTTTCCTCGGCACTAAAATGGCAATTTTTAAGACCATAACCTGTTGATGTGTGCTATTTCATGGAAAACTTATCGCATGATCTCATGCAGGGCACACCGTCACTGATACGCAGAAACAATTATATGCAATGAAAAGGTACACTAACACGTTTCGTTCCAATAACATCCTTGAGGCGTGGCATGTTCCGTGGTTTCTGTAATGATGTTCTGTTATGCCATGTCACTGACCTGATTATGTTTATTTATTTCGTGGCAGGTTGTATGCATTTCATGTGGTGTGGCTCGCTTCAGTTATGTTTTGTTGTTTTTCAGTTGTACGAGATCGATGACAATCCGAAGAGGAAAGAGTTCCTCGACGAGCTGTTCCGGATGATGCAAAATCGAGGTAAGTTCTTCTGAAACAAACGGCGATTTTCAATTGTAAATGAAAGGTGTTGTCGTATCTTTGGTCGTTGACTTTTCATAAAATTCTTCATAATTCCATTTTGTATGTATGTTAGTTACAAACTGCCCAACCCCTCCGTGACATCTTGGCATCGCCGGATTTGATGTTGAAGGCGGTCGCGTGTCCTGCTCAGCTTCAGGGCCTCTCCAGGGCCCCTGGAAGCACCCTGGGCTGGGGTATCAGTGCCGCGTACCTCCAATAGTCGGAATATTGATCTGTATCTGGCGCTGTTATGAACCTGAGGTCTGCCGCTGGCGGTACAGGACGACAGAGATGGGACGGGACGGGTGGGATGGCACCGTCCGATGGGTACAGGTGGGGACGCTGTACAGGCCACAGAGATGAGACGGGACGTCAGGGTGGTGTACGCTGTACATACAAGGAGCCAGGCGGTACAGGGCGACAGAGATGGGAGCAAGAAAAGTACAATAGCACAATCATACATTATTCTAAAACGACGAGCGTGCGAATGGTTTGCAAACAGTTTGACACACCGGGAACATAATACTATTTTTCCGGTTGTGTTTTTGTTTTGTTTATCATTTCATTCGGTCTGTGCCTATTCGTACCAGCGGCTATCGTGAGGTCACAGGTTACCCCATCAGTCGATCAGCCCCGTTCGGTCGTCACCCTCAGCAGATATGATGATGCACCCTCTCCAGCCGGCGGCTCCAGGAGCCGTCAGTCGTGCTGTGGCACGTGACGCGTGACGCATGACGTGTGACGCTCGGCGGCGTCACCGCAGCCGCGCGTTATCGCCCCGGCCGCATTCCAGGTCATCCGGTGACCCGTTGACAAGGGATCGTCGCTCGCCATTCGCGTGTGATCAGTTAGCATGTCGGCCGGGGAATGCCCCGCTCGACAGCCGTGTCTTCTCCCGGCCCCCGGGCGCTGAGTGAATAGGTAATGCCATGGGAATCGGAGTTTTTCTTTGTTTCGGGGCATGGGTTATGGTGTTTGTGGCCAGATAATTGTAACCAGAAGCTTCCATCTGATCTGGCATGCTTGGGTTGGATCTGGAGGACAGTTCCTCAGCGTGATATTTGGCAGTCGACAGCCGCCGTCTTTTCCCTTTTCATTCCGTTTGATTGAACCCCTGTAATCCCGGTAGCTGTGGCGCCAGATCCGATTATTTCGGCAGGGGTCGCAATGTGTCCACAATACGGCGCAGATAGGGGCAGCGGCCTGCTGGATTGGGTTTCGTCGCGGGGCGCCATCCCTATAAACAGCCGCCACCCGTGGGACCAGCCGACTGATAGGAATCAGACTGTGCCCTGGCGGGGACTGACGGGACCCGGCCAGGCAGAACCAAAAGAGCCGCGTCTCCGCGAGCCGCATCCTCGCCTCGTCTCGCGACATCCTGTCTCCCCTCGTCATATCGAGATTGCCGGTTGTCTGTTTTCAGCCTGTTTTCGTCGTTCTGCCGTCAGCATCATCAGGTGCCTGTGTATCAGCGTGTCGCTAACTGGCCAGTACCGGCGTCCACCGGCGACCAGTACTGGCGTCCACCGGCGCCGAGCGGGGCTGCGCTCTCCATCCGCTAACAAGCCCGCGAGCTGCGCCGCCGCACCGGGTCGGGTCGGGTCGAGCGGGGCGCGACCCGCCAGCCAGCACCGGCTAACGGGCGCTGCCGTTTCTCACCGCCGCCGCGGCGGGGGCGGGGGCGGCGGTGGCGGGGCGGGGCGGCGCCGCGGCGAGGTGTCAATAAGCCCTGCCGGGGGCAGGTTTATGCGCCCCCGGTAATCAGCCTCCGGCAGCGCTTCACGCCCCTGGGCCGGCGCGCCGCAGTATTTTATATCAATTATTTCCGCCAACGGCCGGTTTTTGCCGCGTGGTTCCCTCCAGTAATAATAACCACCTACTGACTGGGAAAAACGGCCATTCATTTGACGCATATGACGCCGTGGGGGACCATGGGCCAGCCAAACAAACACACGGCTCTGACGGAGCCTGACGTCACCGGGCTGGCTCGGCGGGTCGGTAGCAGGGAAAAATGAGCCGCGAAATCGCTCCAAATTACCTGCCGATTTGCTAAACAACCGTATTTGTGAAATTCATGAAATCCTAGGAGAATTATATTTACAATGGCATTGGGAATTGTATCTTAATGCCAGTTTGTATACCTTCATATATTTTGTAAATGGGCTTTGCTGTGGCAAAGCTTAAGAAGCTTAGCAGCGAGGCGGATATCATTGCAACTGGAATATAGGGAGTATACCTGACCGACATTGACAGAAGTCCCAGAGATTACTGGCGTGTAACCAGCAGTTTTCTGCCGATGCTCAATACATGATTTTATCTTCAGATCCACTGCCTAAATGTCCGCGCCATGTACGCTTCCGAAATCATGCTGACATTACCGCTACTCTATCGGCGCTCCTTCGCACGGTGGTTGCCTTCTGACACGGTGTTGACAAGCCTGGGGTATTCTTCCGGGAGGAAATGGAGTTTTAGAACGCCAAGTTGAAGCATAAATGCACATTGCGGATCAACGGCTCTTGTCTAACGAGTCTCGATAGCAAAAATGGCACGATGCTGGCAGGTGAGTACCCGTGCTAGCTCGTGTTAACTGTACTTCAACTGGTAGCTCTATAGTGGCGATTTATCTCATACTTTGATTCACAAGAACACCTGATGGCTCCTGATTCTGTGATGCCTACCAAAATCCCAGATAACATTTTTCCTCCGGCAAGGTCGGTTGCCGTTTTGCGGCAACATATAGGTATGTCTGTGTTGCCTATGTCTAACTTAAACATCGCCGTGACTATCCAGTTTACAGGGTAATATTTCGATATTGTATCTGCATTAGATGTCAATGGAGTGGATAAACTATCCGGTATGCCAAGATCTAAACATATCCCCTCTCGGCCAATTTATTACCAGGCCGTCACGTCACAGTTTACGGGTTTATTTAAAGTTCCTGTGGGACAAAACATCGGCTGAACGGCCGGCCGGAATGCCGACAAACAATGGCGCTTCGGCTATCAGTTCGGCGCTCCGGAATAAAACGGCAATTAAAGCGGCGGAAAATCGGGAGAACTGCCGCCGCCGTCGGATAAAAACATTATCGTAAATCGGCGTCGGCTGGTCGGCCACCCAGCGATACACAGCGGCACGCAGCGGGCACACCGGGAGCTACACACCTCCGCAGACGAATGGGCAGCGTTTTTTGGACGCCGAAACAAGACCGAGGAATGATCGGCATGTTCAGCCTGGTTCCGGCGGCGGCGCCCGGCCAGCGGAACTGGTCGGCTTCCGGGCCGATTAGGAAGCTCAGGAGAATCTGCAACCAGACCTCTGCAGGGACCAGGGATGTCTCGGGAAGGTGATGGGGTACTGAGCTACCTACCCGTGGAACCGCTAGCATGGTTACATCTCGTCACTCGTTACATGGAACACTAAATCTAGCCATAGGCTGATCTGCGTGTGCGATCAGCTGACTCCAGAACCCGAACATTGGGTAATGTACCAGTGAGAGCTTAACGGTCAGGAAATGTACCAGAGAGAGCTTCATGGTCAGGCGTCAACACAACAGTGAACAGGGGTGGGCGGTGTGACGGCTCAACAAACGGCTCAACAAGACATTTAAAAGGAATCCTGAAATAATGCAGCTTTGCTAGGCTTTCACAGAGTATAAAGCTGTATTAAAGCGCTACCTAGATTTCCATGCTACATCGTCTAGAGGAGTGTACA
>JARFNR010343339.1:0-11379 GCA_030323935.1 Semibalanus cariosus
TGGTTGGCCGGGGCGCCCCCCCCCCCCCCAAAAAAAAAAGGCCGGCTGGATCCACCAGTGGCTTTGGGTGAGAAAACATTGCCCACAGCCATAATTTAGCTTTGGGTGAAACTCTTTATACTTAAATTGTTTATAATGTGTGGCATCAAGCCAGGTTGGTGTGGTGGTATCAGCCCAAATCGATGATGAGAGCAAACCTTAAGAAAGCCTTAAGAAATATTAAGAACAAACCTTAAGAAACCTTCAACCATTTGCATTCCTTAAACATCAATATTTTGTTGTATCCATTTTGGCACTCTCATTCAACACCCTGTGCACAGCATGCCGCCAAAGAGCAGTTATTCCCAGGGGACCAGGACCACTCCTGAAGATAAGCGCATGAGGGCAACCAGAGCTAAGTATTACCAAATAGATCAACAGAAATGAGAGAGAAACAGGCAGCCGCAAGCCATCTACCAATGGATTATCAATGAGAAAGAAGGCATTTCCCGGACAACGTCGGGTTACTAAGCTAGTACATAATATTTCGTTTTGTTTCGTGAATGTAGTTTTAGGCTTACGTTGCCATGAGTACGCCATTTTAAGTTTGTTTTTTGTTTTTGTTATGTCGTAAATGCTGATAAAGCGATCAAACTGTCATCAAATGTCATAAAGCGAGCAAACTTGTGATAAAGCTAGTCAAATTGAAAACATAAATTTAGACGCGCGCTTTTGAACCAGTAATCGAAACAATAATTCACTGCAATAGCATACTTCGATAAGCTTAAGCGAATAAGAGGGTCTCATGGTTAAACACCGACATCATGGAAAACAAGAAAGGATATTTTTTCCCGGAAGGTTGTAGTGTGAACATCTTTTTTGGTCTTTGACCACAACAATTTCAAAGAGTTGTGGGGATTAAGTGACGCAATATTGAAATTATTCATTGAATTAACAGCGATTAGCAAGCTTTTCTAACAGCAAAAGTATCGGCGGTTTAACACATCAGGTGAACATTGAAAGGTTTCATTAAGTGATATTACGAGAACAGTTACGTTGTGATTGACGGTATTCATGCGTTACACATATCATTATCATGCAGAACTGTCCGCTATACAGAGAAAGTGTGGTTCTGCATGACTTAGACAATAGAAATGAATATTATTTTTGTGTTAGACAGCATTTCAGTACTGCTGTTGATAATGGGCGGGAGATAAGCTGGTGTTCACATTTTAGTGAAAATGCTATTATTGTACGGATTCAATTAATCCTAACAACTTACTAAAGCCGCCCCAACAAAGCAAGTCGCACGGCTCACGATCTCTTTTCTTATTCACCAGGTATGACATTTGTTACCAGGAAAGCTTTTACAATATTATAGATTCTCCTAATTTATGTTCCCCGGCCGGGATAATGAAAATCAGAGTAACGTCTGAAAGTTGTCCTGATAACAAATGTCAACACTGTTGAAGGAGAGGAAAGATCGTGAATTAAACATTGTGTTCCGATTCAACAGCTCCATCTTTAAGGAAATCAATACACACGGCATTTGTGCATAGCAGGTGAGATTCGCATTTAATTGGTTATATAAAAATACAAGTACGGATTGAATGAATTAGAATCAGTTAGCAATTAGATATACACATATTTGTTGCCTTCCTGCTCTTCGCGCCTACCCTATATGGCGATTATAATGCAAACTGAATAAATCAGCAGCAAAAATAGCACACGCCACTTTATCAGCATAATTTCATACAATTAAGATAAATACATAATATGGAAGAACTGACCTGGATGGTTGTAGAAGACTATGATCCTCTCCTTCGGCGTCCAATTCTCTGGCGTACGAATGGAGGGTCTCCGCTGCTCACTTTTACTTAAAACACGACGACACGAGATCAACCAAACGCTGAAAACAATCACACGTACTGATCGCATCAAACCGCATCAATCGCACGCACAAATCACACCGACAGTACTGGTTTCCGAAATAATGGGCGTTGATTTTGAACGTGTCTAAAGCTATCACTGGAACCGCGTTAACTAATCAGACGACGAGGAACCGGTAAAGCTCCGCCCCCTGTCACACCACCCTTCCCCTGGACTCGTTATCGCCTCTTCTCAGAAGTAGCCGACGCATCGGTAGTTCACCAAACTTAGGGTCATAAATCAAGTGCGGTGTGTGCGCAGTCTTTTGCGGGACCCTTTGAACTCACAATAACAAGGTGGTGGGTCGAGGGGGCAGGGGAAAGGCTTTGATTCTCCACGACAATTCATTAGAGGTCCTTCTTAAGCACACATAAGTATTGCCGTGCCCAGCCGACGAAGCAAATTAAATACCAGCTCTAACCGCAGCTTCAGACACATAACCGCAATAGCTACCGGCATATATTAATTATGATTTTTTAACCTGAATCCACCTGTACCGGAAATTGACCGGTAGTACAAGTTGATACACTGCATTATTACCATTGGCATTAAACAATTGCCGGTATTCCAGTAACATGGCAATACCTTATTCATAGGCGTAGGAGCCGGGAGGGTAGGGGCAGGGGGACAAGTGCCCCCCGCCCCAACTTTGTAGGTGTGGGGCGACGCCCCCCCCCCCCCCCCCCAGTCTTAGTATCTTGTCCAAAATTACGAGGGAATTTGAAATGTATATCTTTCTCGAGGCTTAAACGCCGCAGCACTGTTAAGAGTAGAGGGTAGCGTGTCGGTACCTGTAGGTCCTTGCTATGAGATGCGTAAATGAACTAATAAAATCCAGTGAAGTGCTTCACCATTGGAACGATGGAGCGTTGAAAATGTGAACCAAGACATTGTCAACAAAGCAGTGCTGTGCCTAAGTTCAAAATTGTAGGGACATTTGCGTTATTGCATCCTATTTAGATAATATATTTCTTATTTAAAGTAGGTGGCGAGTGAATGCCACTGATGAAATGCAATCGGGCTTCCGCAGTAGTTAGAAGGTGACTATACGGTCCTGCGTGTGGGATGAAGTCCGACCGTTTCGTAATTTTGTTTTCAGAAAATTGATAGGTTAATTTGTTACATTTGCTATATATGACTTAAGACTTAATGTTAATACATTAGGGCATGCCGAGTTTTCAATGTACAATTTTCACGCTAGGATATGATTTACAGACTGACCCATACTCCTCTGCGGACAAAAGTGGATCAATCGGGACGGTCTTCTCACCTTTTCATTGCAAGGAGTCAGGGCCCAGGACAAGTCTTATTTAGTGCAGGTCCTAACCACGCCACTCCGTCCATTTCAACGGCCTGGACTAAATTTGAGAAAAGTCTGAAAGGGTGCCATTTTGATTATTGTCTACATCACCCTTAACTGACTAAATTGAATCAAAATAAAGATTGTTACAAAACTTTCGACCCATATGGGCGATATATTGAACATCCGATCTGGTGTGGTCATTACTTTGCTGTTATGAGTTTTATTCAATTCGGTCGACTCTGCTAAGTGATCCGAATTAAATTTTGCCTGTTTTAAGTGGATCATAGATTAAATCCACCCAAGACCGCCAGACGAGATTGTGCCTCGGAACTGTGTGTCCAACACTGGGCAATATTTCCACCATTAAAATGTTGTAATAAACGGCGTCGTTTTGAGTTTGATACAGTTCGGCTGACTCAAGCGAATTAAACTGAAATCGTGAAAATTGAAGACGAAAGCTCTGAAACTGTTTGACCGATCTGAGGGAATGCTAGGCCGTTACGCCATTGGATCCAGTCTTGTTGGAAACGGTGACTTTGAGTTTTTGGTATACAGTTTGGTCCATTTTAAGTGCACCAGTGGACCAAACAAGATAGATTAAGCGCATCAGTGCCTGGGCAATGATCTGTCTTGCTTCCCCGACAATCTAAGAAGCGTAGACTTGACAAACACTTGGTTCAGATGCTTCACAGACTCAACGCAGCTTATTTTTTTGCACGCAATTTCTGGCTTAAACGCAGCTTCCCGACGTGACCTCTGGCAGCAGTTGATCCTCAATGCTTCTCGCGGCGGAAGTTTTATGGTGGTGCTGCTGCCCCTTGCCCCATTGCATTTTCTGAAACCGTATGACACGGTGATAAATTTTATTTTTGTTCGCATTTTATCTGACCTGCGATAACCCGTGACCACTCGTTCAGTACAAGTATGTTCCCTCCACACATTGTCCAGATCTTTTTAATGCCGTCATTTACTCATGTATGTCTTTGAAATTGGCCCAATTAACTCGGGAATGCGACATCCAAGGCAGTACAAATTGGCTGTCTGTAAGTCGGTCGCGTCGGTCGTGCTATCCAATATGGGCGTTGCATGGAAATGGTCAACTTGAAAATGTATCAGACCGCACCGTGTCATTTATGCGTTTTGCTTAGCATGTTTCATAGCTGCAACACGTACAATCGGGCACGAAAAAGCTGCATTTTTTTTATTTCTGTTGCGTCCTATGCGTGATTACTAGCATTGCTTTTTTATCATCGACGATTCGATGACTTTCGGAGGATGCGCCTTCCGGCCCAATCTGACCACACTGCTGATATCCTATTCCTGCCCCTCTATTCCCCTCCACAGCTTCTCCTCTATCGGCGACATTAGCCGAAGTTGTCCGTGGGATTGATTGGATTAATTGTCTGATTGTCTAGCTGATTGATGACGAATTACGTCTTGGTGATCGGGACTGTATTAGATACAATAATTCATTATCATGTCACCGGCATGCCGGTACCATACCTTTTCATTATCGTTGGTAATTACCGATGACTTCCCGACCACGCCGATGAGATGTCGGTTATGGTGGATACAAATTCATAATACAGGCTTTAAATGCCTGTAAATATACCGGTAAGGTGTCATGAGCCACAGTGCAGTTCGGTAATCGTGTCATTTCTGGCGTTGCTAGTGCGTTGTCGGTAATGCCTTGTTTGGGAAACGTTGCATCTATAGAATACGAATCATAAATTCAATTGAAACAAATACTGAATGAAACCAATGCGAGGTGTATCACCAGAAATCGACATGTTTGTCTAGTATTTATAACTCAGTGTGTTCAGTAGTGTCTTTAAATGTTGTTTACAAATCACAATTCACAGTTAACATGGTCTTTATCTGCAAGCACGTCTGCGCAGGTCCCAGAAGTGTCATGCGATACGTCACCTTCAATTAACTCGTGGATACCGGCTCGTGGCTGAGCGGGTGGCGGCCGTCGCGGTGCTGAGTACTTGGTAAACGCCGCGGCATCGGCCGCAGACGGGACATGTGACAAATCGGCTTCATTGATGTGTCCCGACGCCGGCACGCTGAACGGTGTCGAGAGTGAGTTTAACAGCCGACAAATTGACAGGAGTCACTGTTTTAAGAACAAAGCAGCCAGCCGCGCCGCCGCGGCACAGAGGGGACATTAGACACCGGCTCCAATTATCCGTTCCGACGCCACGGGCAAGGGAGGATCGGGTGTCCCCCTCGGCAGGGACAGGGTCGGGCAGCCGCGGCGGCGGGCGGGCGGCGCCGCGGCTCCTTTGATCTGTGTCAACACAGCGGCACCGTCCAGACTGCGTGCCGCCTGCTGGTGTTGTGCCTGTTAGGACCACGCAGGGCGCCTCGGCCATATCCGCTGGGAACCGTGGCGAATCATTTGTGTTGTGTGAATTAAATTGTCGATAATGTTTTTGATGGTGCCACCAATCGATAGCCAGTTAATGACTTGATATATCTCAATAACTTGGTATCGATATCGTGAAAATGATTGTTGACGGTATTAATAGCGCCTCAAAGCGTTAGTTCTTTGTCAGCTGGGTTCGGCATCCACATCATATAGTTGTCGATAACGGTATCGATAGTGCGTCAATTGTGTCTGTTCACAAGTAGCCACTTCGTCGTCTTTGCACGGCTGGCGAGGCAGGAGGTGTCTCAAAAATATTTACTGCACACTGAACCCGGCCACAACCATCTCGGCGTGGCTTTGTGTGCTTCTTATGCACTAACGACAGGTGCTGGGAACGGTCGTCAAGCCCACCCCAGCCCACCCCAGGTGTCATATCGGACCAATGACAGATTAATGGATCGGTCATCACTTCCGACCCCTCCGTCCCTTCACCACCCCTCTGAAACAATGGCGAGCATTGACAGGTGGATTTGGGACGCTTTAGAACAGGTGGATTTGAACCCACAATTACCGGCTGTTATGAATTTGATGTAGTTAAATGATAAGACAAAGCCAATAGAAAGAGATGTAAAATAAAAGTCAGATTCTCCCTCACCAATTAACCTTAAATTGTATTATAAATCCTATTGAGGGCTTAGACAGTCGAGTTAATTAATACGGCTCTGTCCATGTAGTGTTTAGTCGGATGGCCGGCGTGAGTAGGTTGTCTCCTTGCGCCCCCCCCCCCCCTGCCTGGGGAGGGGAATCAGCTGGCTGTGACGTAGAGCCGACTAGCCGGCCGGAATGTATGTGGGTCGTCTCCTCAGCTCTGCCCGCGCCCGCCGCCGCAGCCGGACAGTGGGGGAGAGGGGAGGAAGGAAGTAGGTCGTTGGCCTCGGTGGCGGTATAATGCAGTCAGGCAGTGTTCTAATTTTTGCTCTTAAGCCCACAGTCCGCAGCGTTTTTACTGCTCTGTTGCCAAACTTCCTGAACAGTTCATGATAACAGTGGTGTATCTATGTATTCAACCACATAACAATTTACACGGTCTGACGACCCAATATTTGACAATAAACGGTACTCAAAGTTTTAATTAATTTCGTATGGTTGAGAGTGATGCACTTGCAGCATATTTAAGCTACAAAAGTTTCAGGGAAGTAAACTATTATTTAATAGTTCGTATAAAGACGCATTACAAAAGCTAACGATTTGTTTTACTTCCACAAAGAGCATGTTATACGGCTCGTCGATCCAAAGGTTGACAATATATGGCCTTTAACGGTTTTGCGTTAAAGTTTTTAAACGTTTTTTGCCCTTAAATGGTTTGAAATGTTTCGTAGTTCTTTCCTATTTTCACCAATGACATCTCGCAAATAATCATGACTTTTTCTGCGTTAAAGTGTCCACATCAGCAGTGTGTAGCTGATAATCCAGTTCAGGTGAACATATAATTATATTTCGTTTGGAATGATAAGAACTCGCTAGGTGGCTGCCGCCTTACTTGCCTCATGCCACGTATAGGTGGTCGGTCAGTGCTGTGCTGGTCTGCGCTTGTTTGTAATAACCATCTAATACTTGCAAGGCGACTGCCGCCTTACTTCCCCCGATACAGCCCGGCACGGGATGGTGTTTCTGCGGCCAGTCCCTGCCCCGGGCGATTTCTCCCGTCCCCTCCTCCCCTGTTTTAATGGCGGCCGCCCAGCGTCGCCAGTAAAAGGCGATAAAGATTCGGCCCGTTTTAAGTCGATCGATACGATAACGTCTTCTCGTTCAGTAATACACCTGCAGCATATTTGAGCTATTGTAGTTTCAAAAAAGTACATTGTTTATTTTATCGTTCGTGTTTGGATGCATTACAGGAGTTAACTGGTTTTATTCCACATAAATAATGCAATACTTTATTCAAAGGTTGACAATAAATGGCCTTCGCCGTTTTCATATTTAATCGTTGCGGAGCCCTAACGCATGTCCAGTGCTTTATTTTGTCAGAATTGCTGCGTAATTAAAATATAATCTTGTTGTCTTAAACGTTGTTAAGCATTAAATAGTTTGAAATATTCCGTTGTTCTTTCCTATTACACCAATCATATATCGCAAATAATTATACGACTTTTCCCCGCAAAGTATCCACCTTAGCAGTACCTAGCTTATAATCCAGGACATGTGTACATATAATTATAGTTTATTTCCATTGTTAAGAACTCGTTAGGTGACTGTCGCCTTACTTGTCTAAGGCAACGAGCAGAACGGTCAGTGCTGTGCTGGCTGTCTGCGCTCGTTTGTAATAACCATGTATTACTTGCAAGGCGACTGCCGTCTTACTTCCCCGATACAGCCCGGTACAGGACGGTGTTTCTGCGGCCAGCCGAGACACCGAGCCCGGCGCCGTACCTCCCCCGGGCGGTTTCTCTCCTCCCCACCCCCACTGTTCAGCCGCCGCCGCACACTGACGCGTCCCGCCGTCTCTGTGAGCGGCGGCGGCAGTGGGCGGAGGTAGGGGTGAGGGACACTTCCTAAAAAAATATTTGCATGTTTCAACATTACATTAAGAAAAATGTGCGATGTTCAAAACCAACATCGAAATCCCAATCTCATCTTCAAATAATAGAGGCCTACGCCGCCCTTACAAGCCGTGAGAGTTCCACGATTTTTATAATGGTGAAAACAATTTCGGAGGTACCCTTGGTCGGCGACTCAGCTGACACGGCGGCGGCGGGACTCACGCCAGCTGACGCGGCCCGACGGCGGCGGCAGGGCCCGTCCGGCCGTATTTCCGACTACGCTGAATCTTTGATTGCAGAATAAACCTGTTCATATTATTCATGCATATTCGAAATGAAATTACAATTTTTGAGGCGAACATGTGCAACCTTGTTCTCAATTGTTGTCACACTTGTTTGATGCAATGCACGCCATCTAAAGTAGATTTTTTTAGGATGTCGACAAACCAGTTTACAAAAAAAAGTATGAAGAGAAACGCCGCTGATGATAACCGCTTTTATTTGAATAAGCTGATATATACAAATGTTTCCCTGTATTATTTCTTGCCACGAGTTGGCGTCGTTGTATCACCTATCAGTTGAATTTCGCTTCTGAGCCAGCCTCGTCCGCCTTATAAGTTACAAGCACGATAGAGCTTACAGCTGATCCGTGTTGTGTTGGAATATCTACTGCTCGCAAGGCGACTGCCGCCACACTTGTCTAAAACAGTCTAAAGCAGCGTTGGCGGAGCCGTCTCATGTGACAATGGTCGGACAGACACGGGCAAGGTCGTCCAGAAAATGAACACAAATAGGCAAATGAGATTATTAGAACATAATAAATCTCCCTCTCTCTCTCTCTTTATATATATATATATATATATATATATATATTTATCTGGATCTGACACGAAAATACGAGCGATGCCGAAATTTGCAATAACGGACCAAAAAATAGCAGAGATGCCTGATGAGCAATAACACGTGCGTGTAATAAAACACGTTTCCATTTGTTCTGTGTCTCAAAACAAACGCTTGGGCAAAAGCAGGGTAAAAAGTATCGTGTTTAATCCATCGATAACTGTTTGGAACCAGTTTTGCTTGAAATTTCCATCCAATATTTAAATTTAGCCTGATCTAATTCTCAATATTTCGACGTTAAGTATTCCGTATTTAGGAATGTTTTTGTTGACGCGTTCTCTAACTATACCAACTATAGTTAGCCATGCACTCCAGTAATTATGAAGCGTACATCATTGAATTGCCAATCCGGCTGCAGGCCTAACAGGCAATGACCTAAAGGGACAAGCTTCCCCATGAAAATTAGGCATTTACCTTTCCAAAGAAGACAGATGTCAGAACAAAGTGGATCACCGCCATCCGCCGTCAGGGTACTGTCTGGAACCCTGATGAAATGTTTCGATACGTCGTGAAGTCTCAGTGCAAGAAACGGCCCTAAACAAGAACAGATTAAGACGTGATTAAGACCTACGCCCGATGGAGATCCTCTCCGTTTGGTGGTCGCAGCGGCGGCGCTACGCCATTGCGCTTGAAGAACACGGTGGACTGGAGGTCGGCGGCCGCACGATCTGGGTCGGGTCGGGGATCGAGAGCCCTGGCCCGCCTCTGACCCGCCTTGCTCCGCCGTCGACTCGCGACGAAGACTTCTCATTCAACCTCATCGTTGGTGCGTTACTTCCGAGAGCGACCCCGGCAGAGAAGGGAGATAAGCGAGCTGGAGCTTTTCGTTCGGATGAAGACCTATGGGACCCGGTTGCTAGAAATTCACCGACACCCGTACGACGCTGGCGAACCTGACCTTTGGACCGACAAACCAGTCCCATAATTTCTAAGTGTCGTCATCAGGCACAAGCTACTCGATGTCGTGGTGAACATGCGTGGGCTGTTGGCATGGCTGCATTTGCAGTTGGTGTCCTCTTCACGAACTGCCCAACACTGAAAGGGCCAACGCTGAAGCCAAGCAGCTTTCCCTGCTGCACCAGAGCAGGAGCGCGCCAGTAGACCTCTAAACGGTGATCGGCGCGGCGAATGTAACGTCAAGGGCGAAAAAGCAGGGGTGTACAAACTGAGACGTGTACCGGTCAACATATCCAAAGATATCTGTCCAACATATCTGTGATACTGCTTGCTATGTATGAAACAGCATATTGATGTTTACAATCGTTTGCTTCACACTTCGACCATAAATGTGCCTTCGCCGAGGCTGCCATTGCACCGTCATCCAATCCGACGGTGCACTTCACCCGACCCGTCGCCGGCGCCCCGGCTGCCGCCCCGAGCTGCAATCGTCCTGCTGGGATGTCCCCGGCGCGGCCGCCGTGGCGCCTTCATCTGACTCGTCACTGCGCCCCGGCTGTGCACCGAGCTGCAGTTGTCCTGCTGGGGCGTGCTCTCATCGCGTCCCGTCACCCGACTCGCCGCCGGCACCCCGGCTGCGCTCCGAGTTGCGGTGCGGCGCCCCTTGGCGCGGTCGCCGTTGCGCCTCCACCTATTCGTCGCCAGCGCCTCGGGATACGGTCGCCCTGATTGGGCGAACTCTTGCCTCGCAACCCTTACCGCGCGGCCCTCATCGCTGCCCCGGCTACACTGGTACTTATTGTTGATGATGTTGATGATGATGTTGATGAGGCCCGTTCCGCGGGGCGCCCGAATGGGGTACCGGCCACCCCCGGTCGGCTCCCTGTGGCGGGTTGGGCACGCTAGACGTTCATGCTTCCTCGTGGTGTATGGTTTATGATCATGTTCTTTTTTGCAAAATATATGTCAGCGGGTTCAGATACAACACTGCAGTCTGTAAGACCTTAGTTGTTTTCACATGGCGAATGATAAGGGTGAATGAATTATGATTGAGTGGCGAAGAAAAACCAGTAATACAAAACGGCAGTGAAGCAAAAGCGTTAAATGAATCTGGCTGCCGCTTCTAGGAATATGAAAGGACACTATGAGCTTAAAAAGCAAAAGGTTAAATCAAGTTAAGTTTACTACATGCCGAGATTTTGAGGTTGAAACTCTGGGTGCCGTTTCGCAGTTTTGGGTCCGTTATTGCAATGCACCGATTTTTGTGTCAGATCCAGTGTTTATGTTATCTATGCTAAGAGATTATCTCTGCAAAATTGATTAAATATGAATTGAAATGTGTTAACGTTGTGCATCAGCATAGCCTGGCTCACTAAGGTTGGATAATATAGGCACTGGATTGTTTGTTTTGTTACTACTGTTTAGCGTCTTCTTTGTATGACGTCATGCATGTTCCA
>JARFNR010343561.1:0-10805 GCA_030323935.1 Semibalanus cariosus
GACTGACAGACTGACAGACTGACAGACTGACAGACTGACAGACTGACAGACTGACAGACTGACAGACTGACAGACTGGCTGACGGTCAGACGGTGGCAGTCTGACACAGTTTCCGGTCAAGTCTGTTCGGCGGCGTGCTCACAGCCTCACGCACTGGCCATATGGCGCGGTGACTAATCCGTAAAAAGCCGCGTCATGACTGGCCCAATTCGTCGGCGTCAAGCGTCAACACTGGACGGCAGTCATAACGCGCTGACGCGTTCTCTTTCGGCACCAGTCGCCTTGTCGAGTCAGCGATACTTCAGTGAGGTACTCCTGACGGGGATCACCGCAGGGGCTTCCTCCGCCCCTCAGACAGAACCGCAGCCTAGTCCCCACCTGCGCTCTGTCCCCTCCGCCAGGCTGTCACGTGCATCGGCGGTCCGCTGAACCCCGGTTCGCAGGGAGCTGTTAGCGCTAATGCGTCATGTACGTACATACATAGGTACGTCACGCGCCGTGGTGCGGTCGCCCTCGTCGGAGTGAACGTGACGCAGCAGCGACGATTGTCGACGAATCTGACGCGCCGGCGGCAAGAGACGTTCTGCGGACCGAGTCGGCGCCAACGGTCCGCGGCGCAGCTAATTGTTTCGCCTCAGTCCTCTAGAGGATAGATTCGAGCGTGAGAGCGTTGTAAAATCTCTCCCGAGAGAGAAAACAGCGCGAAGACGTCCAGCCCATTCTGATCTCGCGGCTCGCAATTAGGTGCATTGGAGATGGTACCACTTTCGACTCGAAAGAGCATCATCGCGCCGTCCCAGCCCGCCGATAGTATCCTTTCAACGAGCCGAATTACCATCACTAACCAACGCACAGCGGGGCGGCCGGCCGACAAGCCCCACCAAATAACAATTTTCAATAATGCACCGATCGATTTCGCCGTCGCTCCGTTTCCCCGGTGATACATCATGGACGCGGAGCGCACTCCGCTCTCTGTCAGAGACTGTACCGGCACCTGGCTGGCCGCGCCAGGTGCGCCTCTCACAGGTACAGTCTCGGGCAGAGGCGGCTGCCCGCGGCCGCGGAGGCGCTGGGAGCTCGTCAGTACGGTGGTGCGTCCCTTCCCCGTCTGGTGGGTGGCCGTTCCTCCTGCGTGGAGCGCACACGGAGAGGAGCGACTGGTGACCGGTCAGGTAGGTCCTGGGAATAACTGCATTGGGGTCGTCGGGCTGTTCGTCCCGATTTTTTCGTCGTCGTTCGCTGTCGCAGATATTACAATCGGAGCTTTTGATTGGCAGTCGGCAGTGTAATTAGCTTGCTGTCCCCGCCCCCCGGTGGACAGCATCGGGGGACTTCGCAGCTTTTATGAACTTCTTTTATGGGAAATATCGTAAAATAACTGCCCTTGCCTAGAAATTATTTTATGGAACATATTTGTAAACCTGTGCCCGAAGGACGTATCTTTGAAGGCGTAAACCGACTATCATAAAGCCGAGTTGTCTGATATGTACGTAGCTCATTTAAAATTACACCGTGGCTGCGGTTGCAGAAGTCCATTGACAACTAGCAACGCGGTTGTGTGCGGTACTTTGAACTGACCACCTTGCCACGATTAATTAAAACTCCAGCCATTTCTAAATGAGCCTTGAGCTTAATGACCGTGGGATTCCGTGCAGGCTCACAGAAGAATGGTTCAGTTGGCCGGAAGTTCGCATTGTTCTTGGCCGATAGCATCGCCGGAAATCCGGTCCTCCGCAGAGACTGCTGATGTCCTCACACTCGCGGGTTGTCCGTTCTGCGCTGTACCATAAGACCTGCTATCTGTGGTGCTGAAACGTTTGTTATGTCACTGCAGAACTATCAGTTCCGCATCTGCATTTTCAAATGCTGCATAATGCCAACTCCGTTTGCAAAAAAAAATAGTCGAGCTCCAGGGAGCATTACGCACGCTGTCCACAATTCGAGTAAACGTTCACCATTCGCGCACGACTCCGTTTCGTCGCTGACTGCAGCGTTTCATTGCGGGACTGCGATGAGTCGCGGTCACACGGCGGAACGGCGACCGTTTCCACAGGGGGCGGCGGGACGGGCCCATCCTTCCTGCCGGGGACGGCAGGGCAGGGCTGGGGTGTTTCCTGTCCGTGTGCAGCGGCCCGTGGCAGGGGACGGTCGTGATCCCGCCGGCCATGGGTGTCGGGGTCGGCTGGGTCGTGCAAAGGGTCAGCTGCAGCCGGCCTTGCCATGAGGCGCCGTCTGTTCTGAACAGAGCTCTTCCTGTTCCTTCTCCTGCATGGGTGTGAAGTGACCATGATGCTAGCTCCTCAATTTTGGTTGTGGTGAAAAGAAGGTCGTATCCACCCTTTGGGCTCTGGTCTTCATATTCGCAGATAAGGGTACAGTGGAGCAGACGGATCCTTAGATGTGGGATCGGCTCAGAAAAATGCACCTATTTGTCCTCTCCTTCCCCAGAGAAATGTTCTGGCAGAAGGATTACGGATTTCCGAAGGCTGCGCTCACAACACATGCATCAAAGTTCTAAGATCATGTGCAACTGCTTCCCACCAGAATAAAAGTCTTGTAAAATGCATAGGACAAAATAACGTCGAGTCAGTAATTGCAATACATGCTGGTGCGCAAAGTGGAGCAGCTGCTCCATACCGTAGCCTCTCATTAGCACCGACTCCACCAGGGTGCGTCCTCCCCGTCGCCCGGCGGCGGGGGCGGCCGGTGGTCAGCAGCAGCGGCGGCTGTTAGCGGCGCAGGGGCGGCAGTTGGCGGCGCAGGGGCGGCAGTTGGCGGCGGGGGCTGCCGGTGGTCAGCAGCAGGGGCGGCTGTTAGCGGCGCAGGGGCGGCAGTTGGCGGCGGCTGTTGGCGGCGCAGTGGCGGCAGTTGGCGGTGCGTTCCGCTCGGCTGCGGACCGTGACACGCACCTGGCCAGATGGCCGGCCAGTCCGACCCTCCTCACTCCCCGCCGCCAGGCTGTCGGTCTGTCGCTCCAGCCGAACCCCGCCCCGCCGCGGCACACAACAGGCCGACCAGGGGAGCCCCAGCAGTCAACACCGCTGGTGACAAATCGATCAAAACGAGCCACGCAATTGCGGAAATTACAGGGCTTGGTCAACAGTCGCCAGGACTCACTGCCTGCAGCCAGGGCTCGGCTGATTGTCGTGAGGACTCGGCCGACTGTCGGCAACACTCGGTCGACTATCAGCAGGACTCAGTCGGCTGTTGCCAGGACTCAGTCGACTGGTGTCAGGACTCGAATCGCAAGTCTGTCGTCAGGACTTGCTGTCTGTTGTCAGGACTCAGCTGACTGTCGATGTGACTCAGCTGACTGGTGATGAGTCTCAGCTGACTGCCGGACATTGGCCCCCGGCGCGCGGTGCCGGGTTTGGTGCCGGCCTGCAGCAGTCAGCGCCGTTACATATATCGGCTGCGGAGCCGGTCTGCCGGTCCGACCGCCGCCATGCATACGAAGTGCGGACTGCTGACGTCGTCAGAGAGCGACCCCAGCACTGCGGGCCACACCGTTACCTGCCTGTGGCCCGCGCGAGACGGCCGGGCAAGGCTTAGAAAACAGGACATTGGTTTATTGGCTTCATACACATACGTGTGTGTATTTAAGAGAAACCAGTTTGTTCAGTGAATGCGAGGAGTTTCGCACAGCGAAACCAGAGGGGTACAATACGATGCAGGTGGTTCACTTGGCAACACTTAAATCTTAAGGCTTCCGATCTTAAGATCTTGTGCTGACTTCAGATACTTATGAAGATACATCAAATTCAACGATGCAGATGCATCAAATTCAAGTTCCTTGAATTTGATAGCATGTCACATCATCACATATGTGCATAGCTCAGAAGCCATTGCATTGTAACAATGCCATTGATTATGCATGCCGACTGAGAAGTTGAGATCAGTGCCCATCATCCAATATGTTATACGATTCAGTGTGTGTTGCTGACCAACCTGTCGGCACCAAGTACTAAGTAGGCCAAGGGGTCGATTTCTCGCGTGGACTCTGGTTTTCGCCTTTTTGCATCATTCATGCATACTGTTTCTCCCCACTCAGACAATGATTCAAAACAAGAGCTGCATGACCCAGATAGCAAACCGTGGAGAGCCAAAACAGAACAAAACACAACAAAAACCTGCCTCAAAACACATTGTTATTCCGATTTTGAGTTGACAGCTGGAAAGGACCTGTCTTACGTTTAGCAGAAAACACTCCTGTGTACATAGTTTGAACTCGGAGACTCAGAGAAACTCGGTGAGATCTGACTTCCAACGGGTCTTTGTCGTGTTTTATACTCTCGAGAAGACTTGAAAAGATCATTAACATCACTTTAAGCATAATTACCTACCATTTTAGTTAACATTCGCCCAGCGAAATCTGCTTCGCACAAGTACCGCCTCGTCAGCACACTGGCCGCTTTCCTCCGTCCGCCATTGTCCACGTTTCCGGGTATTGCTCAGCTAATTGCTTCCAATCAACGTCATTTTTCATCACGGCGACGTCTCGCGAAACGAAATCGTCCGCCGAGACGTAATGGTCCATTTACTCGGCGTTCTCTGTTGTTTGCGCGACACACCGGCAACAGCTGATCAACGTCGGACCGGCAGCGGCGGCAGCGGCATACGTCCGGTTCCCAGAGCCTCCTCCCGCCCTTCCCTCCCCACCCACCTGCCCGCAGCCCGCCGCCCGTCGTCCGCCGCCCGCCGCCCACCGCCCGCCTTCCGCCGCCGCCGCCGCCGCCGTCTCCGGTCCCGCTCAGATCCGTGACTAATAGGCTCTCTTCAACCATACCGCTGCGGCGGCGGCGAAACACGGTACCGCGTGCTGGTGGCGGCCGCCCGACGGTTTATAATGTTGCATCCTCCGCCTCCGCCCAACACCGGGTCGTGTCCGTCTCATCCGCCCCCGCCCGCCGCCGATTCAGGGGCGGGCCGGGAGACACCGAGCGGTGTCACCAGCTGTCGGTTCAACCACCCCACCCCCGTGTTAAGAAGTCGTCCGGCCACCGGCGGCGGACACCAGGCCTGTCTCCACTATGCCCCGTATGTGGCGGCAGGCTGCGGTTTGGTGTACTGTGGTGTGGGGAGGTGCCGGGTGTTCGGCGAGGCCCACTGCGGACCAGGCCGTGTCGGCGCGGTCTCGGCCGCTCACGAGCGGGGTCAGTGGTGAGGGTCCGGCCGCGTGCCGCCGCCGCCGGGTCGACACCGTTAGTCGCCTCCTCCGCACGTGGCCAGACCGATTCGCCGGCCTCCACCAGCCTCCGCCAGCCTCCGCCACCGCCGCTGGCCACGATGCGACCCATGAGGATAACAATGGGCTGTAGATTTCTAGCTGGGCTATTCCCGGCCGGTCGCGACACCGGGTTTTGGCAACAGAGCGGGTCGCTTGCACGACGCATGAAACAGTGAATTGCAGAGGTGAGCAGGTTAACGGATTAGTTGCGGCATCCGGTGTAGAAAGAGACGTCTCTGCCGTGCATGCCAGTCATGACAACATGCAGGCCAACTGCAGTGCATGCAGTGCAGCGTTATTGTGCACACATACTCTGCGTGAAAGCAGCAGCTGCCAGTCGATTACCGCAATCAGTGCCATCACCCGTTAGCTATTGAGAGCTCACTGAACTGCTCTGACTGACAGCACCTGACCAGCCTCCCTGCACCTGACGTGCCCGAGTTCGGCCTCTACACGGGCCCGTTCAGAAGTGCTTCGGTGACTTTGGTGAGTGCCCGCCGGCGGTGTTAATTGGAGACCTAGCCGCCAGGTGGCAGGCTGCAATCGCCACACCGATTCGCTCTGATCGTGTAATGAGTTCGGCCCGACTATCGCGGCCGTGTTCGGGCCGATAGTCGGCGGGGGATGGACGCTCACCGGAACCTCTGATAGGCTCCGGTCGATAGTCGCATGCGCTGGATGAGTAATGGTCAGCTGACCTGACCCCCATATAGGAGCGGGTCGGTACTCAGAGTATTGCTTGTTTGGAACTTTTGAGCAATGCAATTGTAACAGCATGTTGCAGTGTTTGAGAGGTGAAAGGAGCAAAAAAGAAAGGAGCAAAAAACCAGGTCATTATATGCAAACACCTGTTACTGTTTATATCGCAATCATTATGGCGCACACCGGTGAATGCAGCGGTGTCTCTCTATTGTAATTTGGCGGCGCAAGTTTACAACTCGTCATCAGCGTGCTCGACACGGGCATTTCGTCAGATGTCGACAGCCGGCTCCAAACCGGCCCGTTTCCGGAGCCGAGCGGACGCCTCGTTACCACACGGGCTCGGTGCCACGCCGACCCAATACCGCGCTGACTTGGTAACGCCTCGGTAGCCGGTAGTGTGCTGACTCGGTAGCGAGCGTCTCTGTGACGTCGAGTCACCAGCCTCTGCGGCCAGGCTGAACTGATGGACGAAACACAACGGTGCGCCGCGACTGTGGAGCGACCGGAACGGAACACGACCGGAATATGCGGCCCGCGGTCTGACTGCCGCCGCTGCCGCCGCCGCCGGCAGGGCCGCGACCAGCCGGCAAACCGCAGCCCGCCCCCTCTCAGAGATGAGCCGCCGCCGAGACGCAGAACAAGACTGTTCCGGAGACGGGGATGGAGATAGTGGACACACACACACACATACACACATACATACCCACACGTACTCTTCAATTCGCCTTTTTCTGGATTGAAGACACTTCAGGCCCGAGTGCGTGTGACACTGTTAGCCTACTGAGTGTGACACTGAGGTAGTTAGCTGAGTACTCCGGTAGTGTCTAATTTCCGAGTCAGCCCTCAGCTCCGTTTGCGCTGAAAATATGGACAGCTGACGCTGTGACTGACCTGAATACATGAATAATTGGTCTCGACAGACCTGCGTTTAACTCTTGGAAGGCGTCCTACTGCTTCAGGTCGCTACCCTCTCGCCTGAGATGGCTGCTTCTTCATCAGTCCACAAAAACCGACAGCCAGATGGTCGGGATTTAGCGCTTTTCGTTCCTCTCTGCTTCAAAACGGACATGACCAATTTGACTAATGGAGCAGAGCCCGTGATATGGACTGTCAGATGGTCCACCGGAGAATGACGTGCCATTCTGACGTTAGTCATATAGAGCCCGCTTTCGGTGCTGAAGTGGCATAACTTGTCGTTGGGCTTCGTTCTGGAGTCCAGCCCTCTCCTCCCTCATGTTCCACCCATCGACACGCTCAGGCGTGAGCTGTAACTCATTTCCCAGCCATTGAAAGTGGCGTTTTTACCTCATCGGGGAGCCAAACAGGCGTGACCGTATGCGTCGGCTCCCCAGTCGAGCAGAGTTCGACGGAGCGGGCGGATGCACCTGCAGGGCGGCCGCTGACCTGAGGTCACCGCAGGTCACCACCTGACCCCAGGTCACCACAGGTCACCAGCTGAACCCAGTTGATCCCGGAGGTCAGCCACGGCAGAGGTGCCAGCTGGCTCCTCACGCTGTAAGCTGAAGTGACCCAGCGGGTCGCACCGTTCGGATGGGAATTTAGGAGGCGTGAAGTGCAATGAACTAGGCTAAAGATATACCTACCTGACAAATTACGGCTACTTTTCTAGGCGTACTTTCACGCATTATTCATTGGGAGACATCCGGCCATGCCTCAGCACAGTTCAAAATATCACAAGTCGAAGCCAAGCGATCAACGTAAACAGCTTGCACTCGGGCTGTATTCGTGTTTATCTCCTACATCTACTTGCTTTACATGGCATCGAAGCATCGAGGCCGCTCAGAGAAAGTAGGCGTTACCAGGAAACGTACCTGACCATATCCGTATTATCTTATGACTCGACCAATAGCAACGATGACAGGAAAGTGATAGTTTGCTGCATTTCATGCGTATCTTCGTGAAAGACATACATCGGTGTGAAAATGTCGCTTTTGTTATAGCAGCGATTGCATCTGAATTCTGAAGTTCTCCTACAGGCGTCAAATGTAAACATCTATATTTCCAGTGACCATTTCGTCAGCTCTATCGTGTATTTTCGCTCACGAGGCACCTGATTCGATGTATCTATCAATCACAGCTATACACATCGCGCCATGTCTTGCACCTCGCTTTCCCTGCCACCGTCCCTGTCTCGTGGGCGTGCCTCCGAGGCTGGGTGAGCCGAACCCTTTGTGTGTGTGTTCGGAGGGCGCGTCTCTTTGTGCGGCTACCGCCGGTCCCCGGACTGTGCCCCCGGTGTCGGCGGCCCGGCTCGGCCCGGCGCCGCCCCGCTGCGTGGCGTCACACGGCGTGACGCTCGCAGGCCGTGACGCCGACGTGACGCGGCGCCGGCGCAGGGTCAGTCTATGGCCGGCCGTGGGAGCGGGCACACCGGCACACCACCGTACCGGCACAGCAGGACAGAACGACCTCCTGACGTGCTACAATTCAGCGGGACGTGCGCACGACTGTGCGACTGTGGTTAACGTGCTTCCAACCCAAGAGGAGACGGGCGGTGTGCTCTAGCCGCGGGGTATTCCGAGCGTCCTTGCTCGCCTTGTGTAGTGCTCTGAAGGCCGTCTGCCGTGCTGACTGAGAGCAGGGAGACAGCCAACCCGAGCCGGGCAGCACAGGTGGCGACACACCGCACCTGGCGTGCCCGCGCTCCTCCTGAGACGGCGCACGAGAGCGACAGGCGGCGGCCAGCTGGCGCCATGGCAGCCGAGGTGGCCGTCCGACCAGGTACGATGACCTCAGCTCAGGGTCACGGCCGTCACGAGCGGGGTGAGGGTCGGTGAGCGTTTATCGCGATGATGGAGCGGGACTGAGGTGCTCGGTGAGGGCCTATTACAATATTACATTTAAAGGATAACAAAAGTTTGGATGGTAGTGATTCCGCTTTTCCGCTTTTGTGGTAGGAGCAGCTCGTGACCATGGATATGAAGGAGAAGAGAGTGGTCTGACATTCCAGTGTATACTTCATTTGACGCATGCACCGGCCCTGGACCAAATCTATGAGTAGGTACCTACGATTTCAAGTGATCAATGTCTTGTAATTTCCTCGATATAAATATGGCTAAAGTCAATGAGAGTAGCATTTATAACTTACGAGATACTTATTTGTGTCCCTGTTTGTTTCCGATGCCCCTTGATACCTTCCAAGAATAAGATAAGTGACACCTTTTGGAGAACAATAGTGGAAAGGGCAGAACAGATTTCATTGAGTTGAAATTGAATGATTGTAGGCTACATTATTATTTGAAAGTCCTTAAAAACCTGGTAATGATTATTGATTACCATGTCTGCGCTAATGCGTTGATAGCTATTTGCTAACTATGCCTCGTGACGAAATCAGAGATATAATAAGATGTATATATCAATATTTGCTGTATCTTTACTCGAAAGATACACAGTGAATATTCGTACTTCGGCTTTCGTCACTCATAGTTTCGTTGTCATAGCAGCATGCACCTGTGCGGATTGTGTAGCTAGCGAAGTGTCTCGGGTTGTAACGCTATGGGAACGACAACTATAATGAAAAATGTAGGATGTGTACCTATCGCCAAAAATGACATACTTAATATAGACCTACATTATAAAGGTATTGGCTGTTTTTAAGCAAATTTGTAGGTGTCAAGGTAGATGCTGCATAATTGTATGTCTCTTCAACTCACTACAGCTCGTTTTTATTTAGAGTCCCCTTCGCAATTGGTTCATTTTAATCAAATGGCATTCTACCCGTTATCCGGATGAAGCATATGTTTTGATGCCGTTCCGATGTGTTTTCAACCCGGTCTGAATGGCTGTCTTTACTGCGCGGTCGTCGTAAAACCAGCGCTATCTTTCTAGCCCGTCCACTGGGTTATGTTCTTGTCCGGTTTTTCCGCGTTGCAGTCTCCAACACTATCGCTGAGACGCACAGCTTCACCGAATGAACGGCGGGACCGGGCGGAGCGCCTCCAGCGGGGTGGACCAACTTTCTCCCATTCTGCACACACACACACTGGCGCAGAAACGAAGCGGCACGCAAACAAGCATTCAGACATTCAATCCGTCTGAGGAGCTGTCATATCCCAGTCTCTGGTAGCGCAGTGCCGCCGGATTGTGACAGTCTGGCGGAGGAGCTGTCATATCCCAGTCTCTGGTAGCGCAGTGCCGCCGGATTGTGACAGCCGGGTGGCGGAGTCATGTGACCATGCCACAGCCGGGTGACGGCATCACGTGGCCATGTGCGACCTTCTGTCGGCGATATCCCGGCTGTAGAGCGGGGCTTTGTAACGGGCGCGGTGGCCCGGAACGACGACGCTCCGTGAAAGCGGCCGTGCGCAGAGTGACTGCACGCCACCGCCTCCCGGGGTGAGAGGGGAGGGGGCGCTGTTTGCACGGGAGCTGCAGGGGTTGTCCTCGTTTTCTCCTGACCTTTCCACCGCTCTCATTTGCCGGGTTGAGCCCGAGTCCGCTCTCCTGTGCAGGAGTGAGCCCGAGTTCTCCCCGTGACTATATCAACAGTCAGCAGTAAGCACGCGAGCGCAGGGAGTCGTTTGACCTCTGCAGTTAGTGGTGCTCCGTCCAGTTACCGTCAGGCTCGACGGTCACGTCACGTCACGTCACGTTATTTTATCGAGCGGAGACGGAGCACGGTGGCTATCCTATGCTGCTTGTGTAGGTTAGGTATAGACCTACGTCATGTGTTGTGTTGGTCCGCTCAGTGGCCGATGACTGACGGTGCTAAACAAGCAAGCAACTTATTGTAAAAATTCGTCATTTGATACTGGTCGGCTAATAGAGGCACTGATTATCCTTTACGCTGATACATTCCGACAATGCTTTCCAAGCCAAGCTGTGTAGCCGTCTGGTTTATACCTAGCTCTGGAAT
>JARFNR010343784.1:0-11369 GCA_030323935.1 Semibalanus cariosus
ACCTTTGGGGTCAGGTCAATGGCCCTTTGTGGTCTGACATGACCTTGACGAAAAGGTCATAGGTCACGATCGAATAGTCGTATACATTTCAAATTTGGAAAAGATACGAGTACTTGTTGTAAACTCAGCTACTGAAAATTTCAGCAAAATGCGCCGCATGTATACAAAGTTATTCAAGAAAAATATCAGGGGGGAAGGGGGGCTGTGAGGCCCCCCCGTAGGGCGAGGGTTAATCATTGTTCCTCTACATTCTGCATATTTTGGGCACTATTGCTTCAATGTTTATTCCATGATTTAGAACAATTTAGCACTTCTGTGGATCTGCTTCTATTAATTTTATGTGGAAAGTTTTCTGGGATCAGTGTTCAGCTTATCTAAAGAGAGCTTGTAGGGAGGACCGTAGCCATTCTATCGAGTACGTCCTGTTCACTGACTGGATATAGAGCCCAACGCTCACATTATATACATGCCGCGAACTTTCGATACGATTCTCCCTGAACACCGACCTCAGCTGACCTCAGCTGACCTCAGCTGACCGGGGCCGCCCGCTACCATTGACCGATTGACCATAGGTCATCCCCATTCATGGACAAATGACACGAGTTAGGACGGTAGCCGTAGGTCGACTTGCAAATCCAGTTCTTGCAAGGTGGCATTGGAGTCGGGCGGAGGCGCTTACCGACTGAGATGCGAGAAAGACTCAGAACTTCCTCCTCACCATCTTACAGTATAGACCATGTTCAGTGGGATGAGTTAAAGCCGGTTGCCTGCAAGCTCAGAGTCACGAGGCTTGCTTGGTTGCTATATATGGACGTGCATGTGTAAAACACAATCCATTCATTCGCAACACAGGTCGCTTTTAGGTTATATCAGCATAAATTTCCTTCGCGTGCACTTCGGTTGCGCCATATAGGTATTCACAGCAGCTGCGACGCCTATAGTCGCTGACTAAAACTCGTCAATAAGTAATACTTCACGTTGCCGAAAACTTTTATCACCAATGATGACTCCCGGATTGCGTGACGATGGTTCAGTGACAACGTCCGTAGTGTCCGAGATTTTGCGGCTTTTCATTTGGCCTTTAATTGGTAATCCGAAGCCGCCCGTCACGTGCAGCTGGCTGAGCAGCGTCCGCGTGCTTTCAAACCAACATGTTATCAATCAGTGCTAAGCTGGAGTAATCTGCGCTAAGCGAGGTGACAGATCTACGACCCAGATATACCTCCCATGAGCAGCTGTGTAGACTTGTCATCCCGCTGGCCCAGCAACGCCCATGGAAATGACGTATATCGTACTGCAGCGTCAAATGATCACGACTGCGGCACCGTGCCAGCGGAACAAAGACGAGGGAGCACCGCACATTACACGCTTTTTCTGGGCGTGCAACTAGACGCTATCTTGACTGGCCGTGCTATCGAGCTCGCCAATGTAATTTCGCCTGTCACAGTAGCTGGGAGATGTTGTCGCTAGCTTCGTCTTGCAGCAGCCTCTGCTCCATATTTTTCCCATACAGCATTCTCGCCGCCATCGAGTTTTTGCTTGCCACCAGAACTCAGCGCTCGACATAAAACAGACAGTCTCGGCGATCACCGAGTCTTTCTCAATAGCATCATAAAAGCAGTTGTGTCGAATGTGGGCGTGTCCTGAGTCGATCGTGTGTGAATTGTTTCGTGTCTGTCTCCGCCTTCTTTTGACGCATTGTTTGCCTGTGGCCTGGATAACCGCAGCTTCGCATAAACAACTCAAGTGACGCTGATAGACGTGACTGACGTCCGCATTTCTCGAGAGCTACAACGTGTTAGCTTTGTTTGGTTTTCCTTTGTTTTGTGTTCCGGAAGTTTCTCCGAATCGCTGGGCTCTCAGTTAACTGAACATGAGTGGGCTTTAACTTTTAAAACTGTTTAACGCGCCATTGACTGGGGGGCGAAAACGCCCCCTGACGAACTTTCGCAATAGCTAAAAAAACAGTAAGGCTATCAACGTGTAACTTTGGGTACCTTCTCCTACATCAATTTTACGTCTTTAAAGTAAACATGAAGCGATTTCGTCCAAAGATTTGAGAGATATAGCGAATTTAATGACGTCACTACACACGAGTTTGACGAAAAGATCAGCTTAACTTAAACATATCTTATAAAGGCCATATTTTGAGCAAAATGCAATACAAAACTAGAAAGATGCAAATGACGGGCTACAAAATGTCTTTGTCTGATTTGTGAACATTTTTTGTCTTGACCTCCCAAATAAAAAAACGTTTTAAATGCCTTCATTTTTTAAAGAAATTACAAAAACGGAATAAATATTAGTGAACTACATATGGGTAAATACCAAACCAAAGTTTTAAATGACCAGCTACGAACGCATAAACGTCACCACTGCATTTCTGAGGCAAAACTAGTCCAGAAACATGTCTTTTATTTATATTTATCAATTTCGAATTTTGACCTTATGTGACCTGACCTTGACCTGAAATTGACATTAACTTCACTTAAATGAGGTCAGGTGGTAAATGACTATCACTATCTAGTTATGCGTTTAAAATAATTCATTAAACATGTGTGGCATGACTTTCGTAGATCGTTTGCGCATAATGACCTTTTGTGACCTGACCTTGATCTTTGCTAACAATCTCATTTTAACTTTTGCGGGATGTGTATAGGATCTTTGAGAGCACTTTGGGTGATAATGGTTGTAATCGAAGGCTTTGTATGGGAAGTATGGCCCATATACTCAAACACCTCGATTTTGACATTTGACCTGACCGTGACCTGACAATGACATGTGACCTCAATTTGGAATTTGTCTAGTATGTTTTAGATGTGCCTCATTGACAGCTTTCAGAATGCCGCCTTGCGCTTCTCGCTGCGATCATTGATTCGGAAGATAACAAGGGGGCGATATTCGCTCCCTCCAGACAATGACATTCGGCTGAGAGTTGAGACCCCAGTCAAGCAATTACAGGGTAAGTCTGGACTCCATTTCCAAGAACACTTGTCTGCAACTCATCCACTAAACCCGATCGCACCACCATCTCGGTATTGGATAATGTTCTGGACGCCTCGGGCGACAGTTGATTAATTTGCCGCGGGTCACCCGGGTCAGGTCATGAAGCGTTTGATGGAGTTTGGCCGTCGGAGGACGCCTGATCCGGCTGCGCCCGCCAGCAGATCTGTCAAAGTTTCCCCGCCAGTGAGGTGCCTGCTGTCAATACTGGGCGGCGGCTAATCTATAAAGGATGCCGGCGGCCGCGGTCGGCGTGACACCAGTGGTGCTGGTACAGCTCTGCTATCAGTGAGATAAGACCCTGATCTGGGCGGCGGAGGGCGGCGGCGGGCGGTGTGTTCGGAGCAGATGTGACACGGGTAGTCAAGAAGGTACGGACGGCTGTTGCAGGCTGTTTGTGTGCGTTTAGAGCAGGGCTTTGCGTGGGATTTAGGACAGGATTTTCTCAGAAGTGCCATCTGGAGGAGATTTCGCATTGCGTGTGTGTGCTGATTTTTTGCAATCTCGTCACATACCTCCGGTCGCAAAAGTTATATGAGGAGTGGAGCAGCTTCGCTTTCAGTGAGCTATTCACCTTTACCTTGGAGCTCATGCTGGATGATTCCAAAACAGGTAACTGCTGGCCATAACATTTGGGTGACTTTTTCGGAATTCAAGGCTAGCGATGAGATCATGCTACTTACTTTCGCACAAGCCATGCGTTGTTGTACTACATCTGGTATGCGCCGTGTAGCAATAAATCAATGTTGAGGCTGAATTTATCAGGGTCTGACGGTTTGTGGCGTATGACTCAGATGCGTGTCTGGGGCTCCACATACGCCCTGCAGCCTCTCCGAGACAGTGCAGGCTACATTGCAGCCTCTCCGAGACAGTGCAGGCTACACTGCAGCCTCTCCGAGACAGTCCAGGCTACACTGCAGCCTCTCCGAGACAGTGCAGGCTACACTGCAGCCTCTCCGAGGCAGTGCAGGCTACACTGCAGCCTCTCCGAGACAGTGCAGGCTACACTGCAGCCTCTCCGAGACAGTGCAGACTACACGGCTACAGTCTGCATCCGAGCTCGATTGGTATGATGGATGACCGTGATTAAAATTTGGTACTTTATACTTGAGTATATAATAAGTACATTCGCCTGACAGGAATGTTTATTGGTAGGCAGTAACAATATTTCACCTTGGTTAGGGCAGAAAATACTACGAAATTGCGCATCGTCTGCAGGGCTAACGAATTAAAGAAACACCCTCTGTCTCCAGTTAATCGAAACTTCCAAAATACTTTTTCCTAGTAAACTATTTCATCAGCGGGTCTAACTTTGGACCTGATCCACCCACTGCAACCATAACGACCCAAGATCTAAGGCCAGTGTTGAGTCGATTCGGGCGTGTAAGCAAACGTCGGCGGCCCAGCTCTGCCGCTGTATAACCTGCAGCCCCGGACGCGCTCCGACAGCCGTGTTGGAGTCTGTGTCAGCAGCGCCGCGGGGAACGACGTGGCCAATCCCCCGCGCGGCGCCAGGCAATCATCCGCGTGATTCGCGTGACGTGACGTCCGGCCGACGTGACGTGACGTGACGATGGTATACACGCGCGGAGCCCCACCTCGCTCCCAGCTGCAGCCCCAGTCCGCGGAATGAGTGGCTGAATTTGACGCTAGGAACTGCGAAGGAAGGGTGAGGGCAAAAGTCTTCGTTGTTTCCGTAACGTGAAGAAGACGTACAACATGCTGCTTGGCTTGATAGGTCCATGAGCGTCGCCACACAATTTGTATTGGGGAGCCGGTAAGGCGTTTGGAGGGCCAGCTCGGTGTTTGGCACCCTACTCCCATGTAGGGCTAAGGTAAAAATCCTGCTAATCTGGGGTGCCGGAGCGATCCTGGGGGGGGGGGGGGCGGCCAACCCCTCCCCCGGTGGCGATGCCGTAGGATAGGTCCAAAGTTTTTTTTTACCGCAACCTTTAAGATATCCTGTTTGCTGTAATTTTGTATTTTTTAACGTAATCAAATATTTTTGGTTGCTCATAATGACTGAAAATCAACGAAATTAGGCAATCAATAAAACTACCAAATACGTCATGGTGGGTTTGTATGAGTATCGCACTATCATAGTCTCTTCTAACATTTGTAAGATTTAAACGCGTTCAAATTTAGACAATTAATTTAGAGTTTCAGCTACTGTAATTCCATGAAACCTTAAGCGGGAAAATACGCAAGACTACTGTCAGGAGGCAGGCGCATGTAATCGTTTATTTCTTTTGATAAAGTCGTCTTGTTCAGACCACAAGGCGGTTCAAGGTGTGTGGTTTATACATTGTGACAGGTTTTGTAATTGCTAAGCCGTAATGGATTTCGGTAACCACTCTGAAGCTAGTTAACAACTACTTGGTTTTGGAGGTTAGAGATTCCTGAACAGCGCATTTTTGTGGCTCTGCAGAACAAGTTCTGGCATTTTACCTCAGTGGTTTGGGCATGCTTTGTTTCTTTTGTGTCACCTGTGTGTATAAACAAGATCATCGGATTAAATGCAACATTTCAGACATGCAGGTACTCTTAACAAGATGTCAGAACGATAATGGTAAAGCACAGAATACAACGGCACACCTTTTACCAGCTTGACACGGCACGGCATATTGTCACGTTCGATCATTAGCAGGGTTGATGTTCCCAGCTGCTTGTCCGTTGTTAAGAGCGTCGCCACGATATCAAAATTACTAGGGACAAATTCAAGTGCACGGGTACTTAAACATGGGACCACATTAGGGGAAGCGGAAAATTACTAGGGACAGTGTCCCTAGTGTCCCCAGTGGTGGCGACACCCATGTCCGTTGTTCTGACTGAGTATTTGCTGTGTTGTTCTGACTGAGTATTTGCTGTTTGTTTCAGACGTGCCCCCGGCGCCGCAGCGTCCTCTGGTCGTGGACTTCACGTCTCGCTCGGCCGTGCTCTCCTGGGCGCCCCGCTACTCTGACTCCGACACGCCGCCCTTCAGCTACGTCCTCCAGAAACGGTACACCCAGACAGCGGCTGTCAATTATAGTCCCAGCCGTAAGCGAACACCGATACCCGTCGGTGGATGCCCGCTCAGTTTGTTAGTGGGCTGAAGTCTGGACTCAGGGACTGGATATCAATTTTGAGTATTTCATTCGGTGCTGGGCAGGCCAAGGCAGGGATTTTTCCTAGAGGCTGAGAATCATTACATTAATAAATGATTTAACTTATTGGCAGGACAAACAATACAATTAGTATATGTAATACAATTTTTATGTTTAACTTGCTACCCCTGCCACCACATGGTATCTAACCCATTACCCCTATCGCCATAGGGTGTTTGACCCACTACCCTTGCTGTCCCAGGGTGTTTGACCGCTGTCCCCTGCTCCGTCACAGAGTGTTTGACCCGCTGGGTCCGTGGGACCAGCGGCGCGAGCTGCACATCCCGTCCCGGCGAGCCATGTTCAACGTCACCGGCCTGCAGCCGTTCACCGCCTACAGCTTCCGCGTGTTCTCCGTCAATCGCGTGGGTCGCAGCCAGCCCAGCGAGCCCAGCTACCCCATGGTCACACATCGGGAACGTGAGTAACAACACTTCTCATCTTCTCTTGACCTCTCTGTCTGTCTCGAAAGACAAATGCTGCAAAACTATGATCAGTTGTACCAACATTTTCCATTAGTTCTATGTAGCTGTGAATCAATATGCGACTTATTTAACACCTAAAGGGTTAACTTAAATTCCCGCTCTTGTTTGTCTCCCTTCCTATTGCCTCCATTCCTACCTCCATCTCTCTATTCCTGCCTCGTTCCCCCAACCCTGTCTATCTCCTTTCTCTTATAAGGCAGTGCAGAATATCGCCACGCTCCCTGCCCTGTCTTCTTGCTCAGGTTCTGGATATTTTCTGCGATATATCGTCACATTAACAACCATCCTAGCTAATGGTGCAGCTCATGTACGACACTTGTACCACATTCACGATCCGCTCGGGGCTACGAATCCCCACAATCAGCTGCTCCACAGTAACGGACAGGCGCCTTCCTGACAGAAATTAACCATTCAAAACTATTTCGACGTCATTGGTGTGGCGAGGGAGTGCTAAATTTACCCTCCTACCCTGCTACGCAGTCGCCGGGATTAGAATACGCTCGTGAGCCAAGGTGTTCGCCAAGCACAACGAATCGATGACTATTATGTGCCTGCTTGCGTAAGGAATGGCGCAGTTTACACGCTGTGGTCAAGTGATCATTGTAAACAATGTCTGAAAGTTGAAACCTATTTTGACGAGGCACAAGCTTTCATAGTTCGGTTAGCCGTGCCCACTTTGACTCGAACAGGATGCTTTGATAAATAGTTGTGACGAGCACCGCACTGTTTTCTCACAAAAGTCTCATCTTCCCCTACGCTTCCACTGCTTGCGCAGCAGTCATCTGTTGCACGTCCGCCACCTTCAAAGCAATACAGTATGTTGTCGCGTTCCATAATTTCCACATTCCAGTGTCCTGCCATCCCTGCCTGTTACGAAATTAACTTCCTCCCCCCCCTCCCACCGACTTCTCAGAAGCCCTCTCCTCTCACCAACTCAAAACACTCACTAACCCTCTCTTCTACCTCCCACAGACCCGAGCGGGAAGCCGACGGTGATCCGAACCCTGAGTCAGAGTCCTGACTCGATCGAGGTCGTGTGGCGGCCGCCGGACGCCGACACCATGAACGGCGAGTTCATCGGTCACGTGGTGTCGTACCGACCCCGGGACCAGTCCGACGCCGAGTGGACCCTCGTCGACCTGCCCGGCAACGCCAACGAAACGACGGTCAGTGCCCGCTGCCAGCGTCAGGCGACGGGAAGCACAAGGCTGATGCAAGCTGCTGCTGGGAATTTGCTTCGAGAATATATTTGAAATCTATTTCGTTTAGAGCTTAGCAACTTTGTATATCAACTTTGCAAAAGATTGTAGAAGTTTTGTATATAAATGTTTTCAGAAAGGTGCCCAATGTTCATACGATACCTTTGATAAGTACTGACGTTAAATGTCATGAACGCAAGGTTTCTGATAACTGGAAGCAAGATACTGTCATGTTCTCACCTCTGCCGCGGCCGGCCGGCTGGGCCGCCTGCTGACAGCCAGGCGGCGCTCCGGTGTTGGTTTTGGACGTGGGGAGTTTGTATACAGAGCCGGGTGTTGTAGGGCCGATCCGTTATCATTAGCGCGCTGTTGTTCGGAGCCGTGCCGTTCTCTCCACTGGCTGGTGTGCAGTATAATGTGGGGATATAAAGTGCAGCGAAGCGGGCAGAATCACCGGACTGTAGTGTGTTTAGCACCGAATGGCTCATTATGCTTCGGGCTGTCGTATTTACCAGGTTTCTGTTGTTGGAACGCCTGAGAAGTTGCTGCTGCGCGGAAGTTTGTTCCGTTTTAAAAACAGGTGGTGTCCGGGAGTAGACTCACGAAGAAAATCGATGGACATAGGAATGTTTGCTATGCAAGGCATTTAGGGCATATGTTTTGTCGAAAAACCCGGGTATCGTTGATTCTGTAAACATTCTATTCCAAACATTCCGTTCTCTTTTTGTTGTTGCAGTTTCCATATGTGTTCGTTCGTCTTATTTATATCCCGGAGCCACAAACCATTTCTGTAATCACTCCTTGTCGTGACATATTACATGTTGACATCTTGGTTAGTAGTACAAAGTGTTTACTTTAAGCTGTCTGCTTAGGAGCCCTGTATAGAGCTTCCTCACATTGCTGTGTG
Organism: Semibalanus cariosus; assembly: GCA_030323935.1. Classification (NCBI taxonomy): domain Eukaryota; kingdom Metazoa; phylum Arthropoda; class Thecostraca; order Balanomorpha; family Balanidae; genus Semibalanus; species Semibalanus cariosus. Next base: position 8,741 of record JARFNR010343784.1, read on the forward strand.
CCTGTGACAGTGGCTGCAGGCTGCAGCTCGTGCTGGGTGTGACAGTGGCTGCAGCTCGTCCTGGCTGTGACAGTGGCTGCAGCTCATGTTGACATCGCTGCTTCTCTGACCGACAGAGCTATGAAATCGAGGGCCTCACGCCATACACCGAGTACTTGATACGAATCCGTGTGAAGAACATGGTGGGTCTCGGGCCCTTTACCGTCGTGAGAGAAACCACCCAGGAAGGAGGTAAATCAACGTTCTATCTACACTGGTTTGCACGTGCTCGGAACCCTTTCCCAAATATGGCTATATATTTGTGTCGCATGTCAAAAGGCATTAGGAGCAGGGCCGACCGCATAACGCAAGCTGAAGTGACATAACTATGAGGATGATCTAAGGTGTTTGTTTTGGTAACATTATCAGCTTATGTACTGCAGTTTAGCGGTTACTAGACTCTAAATATGGACTAAATGCAATACTTAGAACAGACATCGCTTGTCTATTTTGGAAGGGGGAGCATGGATATATTTACTAGATCCAAGATAATGTATTGTGTCATCAAGTAACCACAGCACACACCGATGTTAACTCAGCGCCGTGCCTGTCCTCAGTTCCCGACCGTCCTGAAGAGCTGAAGCATCTGCACGTGGGGGACACGTGGGCCCTGCTCTCCTGGAGCCAGCCTCACCACCCGAACGGCGTCATCGAGGCCTACTACTTGTACTTCGACCGGGACAACAGGAGCTTCACCGACAACCGCGTGGTGCGCGACGCCCGGCCCCAGATGACCTACAACCTCACACGGCTGGGTGAGAACTGGGACTGAGGCAGCTCTTGCAACGTCACGAGGCTCAGTGAGAAATTGGGTTGAAAGATAGTTCATACAATCTCACAAAAGTTGGTGAGAACGGAGATTGAAGGATAGTCCAGCACAGGAGAGCCCGTAAAGGTATTCTGATCTATGAAGTATGCAACTATTGGAGGGTGTGGCGGGTCGTGCTCTCAGGTAATCAGCCTCGAAGCAATGCCACGTGACTATTAATCAAGTTCCCATTCTGTTTATTTATGATCGGTTTGTATGATGAGTGTCTCAGCTTAATGAATAGGCATCGGCGATCCTGCTCTATAATTACAGATCGGTACCGCGATTGGCATTATGTATGAGCTCGTTCATGCTTGTGAGTCCGATCGAACTCACGTGTCAAAGCCACTTCAATGTTATCTGTTGGATGGACCGATCTTGATATGTTTATTGGTCTCATTACTATCGTTGAAATGATGGCATGTCCTCGTGTGACAACATGCAATCAACACAGTCGTAACTCGTAATGCAATGCAATAGGCCAACTGCTAACAAGCTTACAGACTGTTGTAGCGACGTCTGTGACAATAGCTCGTTAGTTCAGCCAAACGTTTGTCGTTTCAGCACTATTAAATAATTTTAAGTGATTACTGATTATTGTATTGACACGGTGTCATAGTTCCTGTTGTCAAATGCTCCCGCCACAGAACCATGTCACCAATGCTCCACAATACCCAATGTGCGTATAAATTCTTTGTTAGATCATTGGACTTCCGCAACCGAAACCAACGCACCTACTGCACGCTTCTGACGGAGCCATAACCGGTAACCAACTTACCCCTCCCTCCCACAGAGCCATACACCCGGTACACCGTATGGCTGCACGCGAAGACGGCCAAGCACGAGGGCGCGCGCTCCGAGCGCATGTCGTTCCGAACTGACGTCGGAGGCCCGGGCGCGCCGGAACTGGCCAACGTCAGCTGCCAGGCGGACACCTCTGTGTACCTGCAGTGGAAGCGGCCGACCGTGGTACACGGCTCGATCGACCTGTACCGCGTGCTGTACCGCAGCGAGCATGAGACCGAGTACCGCCACGTCAACATCCCCACGTCCTATAGTGTGGAGAGGGAACAGGTGGGTGGGCGACGGGCGGAGGCTGCCGTGAGATGCTGTCTTGCTGGCTCGAAAAATGTGAAATGTGCTTCTTGCTGAGAGTTCTCTTTAAAATAGTGATGCCTGCGGACTTGCAGCTATTTAAGAAGTATTATGCTGACGCCTCAGCTTGGCGCAGTACCGCACTAGAAGCAGTACCGCAATAGAAGCACGTGTGGTTGTGAGTTCGGTCGTGCTTGCGTGCGTGTGCGAATTGTGATAGAGAAAGGGAGAGGGGGAGGGGAGAGGGAAGAAAGGGAAATAAATGGAGAGAAAGGAAATAAAGGGAGCTGAAGGAAAAGAGAACGAGAAAGAGGAGAGCGAGTGTATCACATTCATCCCCCTGACATGCCTCCTTCATCACATTCTTATACCCGGCAGACTGTGCTGGCCAACCTGTCTGCCAACACCATGTTCGAGGTGCGGGTGGTGGGCCTGGCGCGGTCACGGTTCAACACGAGCCGGCTGTACGCGGGCCGAGTGTCGGCGCCTCGTCAGGTGCTGCTGCAGCCCGACTGTGAGCGCGTGCAGTACCTGCGGCGACAGCAGGCGCAGCAGCCCTCCTCAGGCTGGGAGCTCAGCTCGGGCATGGTGGCCGGGGTGGTGTGCGCCGTGCTGGCCCTGCTGCTGGCAGTGCTGGCTCTGCTCGTCTGGAGGTTAGTTGCGGGTGGAGAGGGGTGTGTGTGTGTG
>JARFNR010344338.1:0-11350 GCA_030323935.1 Semibalanus cariosus
AATTGAAAGGGGTTTTCCATATAAGTACCGTCGAAGGCTGTGTTGTTGACCATGCAGAGAATGAGCCGTTTCGGGAGGACGCCCAGGAACAAATTTTGTTCGTTGACGGTGGTTTGGCCTTGGGGCACGGCGAAGTACTTGGTGAGCACCCGTCGAATCGGGTATTGGGCTGGCTTTTTGTCCAAGACCTTGACATGGGCGAGTTGGAGCGGTGGGCTGACTTGGACTTTGCGAACGTGCAGTTGGACGTCTTCGAGGACGACTTTGTAATCGGGTTGTTCTTGGTTGGTGAGTAAGCTGAAGGCGTCTTTAGCCCGGGTGAGTCGCACGCGTACGGTGACGTGGTTGAGGAGATACCGGTCTTGAAACCCGATGTCTGTGTGGAGTCGGCCGAGCATGTCGACCGATCGACTTTTTGCCGTGTGCCGCATGCGATGGACAAACCCCGGATTCTCACCGCTGTTGCTGTTGAACTGCCCCGCCTTGTCTTTGTACCAGAGGGCTGTGGTGAGTTGGGAGTCTTTCGCTTCCCGACCGTACGACAGTAAGGTTTCGATGTACGCTCGGTAAGGGTACATGTTGGTCGAGGCACTCACCAACTTATCGTTTAAGCTGACATCCACCTGCTGCCATAGACTGTGCAGCCACAGGTTGGTGGGGGCGACTTCATCCTCCTCCTCCAACGCCGTCCCATCGCCCTTGACGATTTTCGCTTTGACGTACAACAAGGTATTCGTCAAATCCAGGTACGTGTCCGCGTCCGCGTTGGTGATGCGGAATTCGACGGGGCCACCATCGCTGATACTCGCCACGGGACTGTACGTTTCACACCGGTTTGTCACCACACTACCCTGGGTCGGTCGCGGTGCCCATAAATCAAACTCGCTGTTCATCCCATCACACGTCGGTGGTTGTATGAACGGCATGTCTCTGGTTTAACCGAAGATATCGGGTTGTAGGGGTCGCCGTCTCCCGCTCCCAAAGGCGCTCGCTGAAGGTCTCGCTGAGGATCTCGCTGAGCGTCTCGCTGAGGGTCTCGCTGCGGGTCTCGCTGAGGTTCTCGCTCGAGTGACACGGCCACGTGTCGACCGAGCTTTTATACCCTGTCGGGAACCCCCTCGACGTTTGGCTTCGGTGATGAGGTGGTCGACGGCTTCCGTCGCACGACGTGTCATGGCCCGTTTGACAGGAACGCCCCGGACCACATCCTGCACGGTGTCCAGACCGCTGTGGAACGCCTGTCGACCGATGGCTTTCGCCCCTTGCAGCGCTAGCGGTTTGATCAATTTGAACACGCCGCTTAAGATGTTCCCCAGACCATGACCCCGTTGATGGAGGCTCCCTCTGAAGACGTTTAACCCACCACCGGCTTGTCGGGTGTAGTAGTTGAGGTAGGCTTGGTGTCGCGCTGTCATCGTGTTAGGTGAACTGAGCCGACCGCTTCCGTCGAAAGTGTAGTGTCACGATCACTTTACCGCGGGAGAATGGGACCGAGCGCCCGTAGTCGTCTCTTATATCGATTTCCACCGTGGTGAACTCTTTCTTCTGCACGGGGAGATATTGAATATGTTGAAATTCACGACTCACTTGAACGCCGTTGTTCCGATGATCGATACTCACCGCCCGTAACAGAGGGGCGAGGGTATCCCCGACCACCCGCGGTTCTATCACATCGCAGTACAGGTACAACGCTTGAAGCCCGGTATCGAGCTCATGCTCTCGGTTCGGTACCCCTTCGTAGGGTTCATGCCCCGGTACGCTGACCTTGGTGTCGAACTCCATCCCCAGCAATTGATGTAAGCGTCGACTCATCTCAAACTGTACCCGCTTCTTGAACCGGAGTTGAAACACCTGACGCTCTTCATCAAAGTCGAAGGTCAAGGCGTCTTTGATGTCGTGCAGTGTGGAGAGATGGGTGTGTTTCAACAAGCGATCCAAGGCACGGGCCAGCACCTTGGGGGAGTGGTAGTAGCCCGCAGGCAGTGTGAGTCGGTGCATGGGTTCCGAAGCGCGGTGCTCCATCTGGATGATATCGATGTACACTTCATCGGGCTGGATGTTGAACCACGTATGGGGGTACTGAACACTCACTAAGCCGCATTCCCACGCCCCCGTCAATCGGATAGCCTGGGGAAGTTGGGTGGTATAATGGGTGATGGTATTGTTGGGAAACACCCCCATGGAACTGTTGCTGGGTAGTGCGACGTAAAACATCTCGTCGTCGACCAGGGCACTACAGCACTGTGGGGTTTGGGTTGGGGGTCGGTCTTTTAATAGGGGCTCCAACGGCACGGGATCCCCCGCCTTTGTCGCGTGTTGAGGCAGGGTGGGTGTCGCGCTGTCATCGTGTTAGGTGAACTGCGCCGACCGCTTCCGTCGAAAGTGTAGGGTCACGATCACCTTTCCCCGGGCGAATGGGACCAAGCGCCCAGCATCGTCTCTTATATCGATGTCCACCGTGGTGAACTCTTTCTTCTGCACGGGGAGGTATTGAATATGGTCAAATTCACGACTCACTTGAACGCCGTTGTTCCGATGATCGATACTCACCGCCCGTAACAGAGGGGCGAGGGTATCCCCGACCACCCGCGGTTCTATCACATCGCAGTACAGGTACAACGCTTGAAGCCCGGTATCGAGCTCATGCTCTCGGGTCGGTACCCCTTCGAAGGGTTCATGCCCCGGTATACTGACCAGGTAGTCGAACTCCATCCCCAGCAATTGATGTAAGCGTGGACTCATCCCAAATTGTACCCGCTTCTTGAACCGGAGTTGAAACACCTGACGTTCTTCATCAAAGTCGAACGTCAAGGCGTCTTTGATGTCGTGCAGCGTGGCGAGATGGGTGTGGTTCAACACCCTGTCTAAGGCACGGGTCAGGGCCTTGGGAGACGCGTAGTACCCCGCAGGGAGTGTGAGTCGATGCATGGGTTCCGAAGCGCGGTGCTCCATCTGGATGATATCGATGTACACTTCACCGGGTTGGACGTTGAACCACGTATGGGGGTACTGAAACCCCACTAAGCCGCATTCCCACTCGCCCGTCAAGCGGATAGCCTGGGGGAGTTGGGTGGTATAATGGGTGACGGTATTGTTGGGAAACACCCCCATGGAGCTGTTGCTGGGTAGTGTCACGTAAAACATCTCGTCGTCGACCAGGACACCGCGGTACTGCGGGCTGGTGGTTGGCGTGGGTCTGTTTAATAGGGACTCCAACGTAGGGGTGGTCGTCGCTGACGTCTCGGGGTTGTCCTGGCTCTCCCGGTGGCGGCTCTCCCGGTGGCGGCTCGCCCGTTGGCGGCTCGCCCGTTGGCGGTTCTCCCCGTGGTCGATCTCCGCGGCGTGCTGGGCGTCGAGGTGAATAAGCCGCCCCGCCGCGCGCGGGAGGGGGTACCGCGGCCGCCCCGCACCGCAGAAGGTGCCATAGCGTGCCCTACGGGAATACCCAGGGGACCCCGCGGTGTGTCGCTCCTCGGTGTGTCGCTCGGTGAGACACCCGGTAGACCCGGGTGATGCGGTGTACGCGGGGGTGTCATGAGGGAGGCGGGTCGAGGCGAGGAGGCGTCGATCGGGCTGGCGAAGGCCTGTAGGGAGGCCAGGGCGGAAGGTGGTGTCGCCGATCGACTGAACTCGGGATGGTCGGGGTTCCACCATGTTTTGTTGGGGAGCCAATCTCTCGGGATATTCATCGCTTTGAAGGCCCGGGCCAAGACCTCACGGCCTCGAGCCGCGCCGTGTCGTCGTTCCCGCAGGGCGTCGTTGATCAGATCCACCATATGCGTCTCGGGCTGAACACGACCCTCGATGACCAAAGCCCCGGTCTCATTCCAGCCGGTGGTGGGATGCGTCTTGATGCGTTGTAATAAAGCCTGCGCTTTTTGACGAAGTCGGGCCGGGACACTGCTTAACACCTCCTCTTCGATACGTTGAACACCCGGTCGACCGTCGTCGCTAGACTCTCGGGCTATGGCGGGTGGTGAGGGTGGTGAGGGTGGTGAGGCCGTTCTCGGAGTGCTGCTCACGGTGTTAGCGTCGCTGCTGGAGGTGTTGGTGGTAGAGGCGATCGTGGAGGCCTCACCCAGGGGTGTGGGGTGGGTTGCGGGGACGCCCAGGCGTTGGTGAAAGGTCAAAAAACGCTGCAACGTCTCGTGGTACTGTTGAATTTTCTCCGTGTCCGATAGGGTGGAGCGTCGTAATATCGCTTCCATCTCTTGATCGAGCGATCGTAACGCCTTGACGGGTTGATTCACCGGGTACTGCGTGGCGGGGTCTGTCTTGGTGCTAGCGGCCTGTTGCAACGCTTCCAATAACCGAGGGTCCACCAAAGCCATCTTTTTCACCGACGACATCCTGTTAACGTCTCCCGGTCAACAGCGAACTGACGAGCCCTAGGATGGGTGCGGCTAGCGCGCCGAGTAAAAAACCACCCCGTTGGACGACGGCTCGTTTCCGTTTCAGGCTGACGTTTTTGTTCGCCAAGAGCCGGAGCTGTGTCTTGTACGGTTGCAATCGAGCCTTCTGTCGTGTCGTGAGCGGGACGTTCCCCTGTAACGTGTTTTTAGCGCACTCGCACAGACACGTCAACACAGGGTTGGGACACCCACGGATCAGAGCACGGGCAACGTCGGGTGGAGCTGTGGCCAAGACACGTAACGTCGGTAAATGTTTCTTCACGCGCGTAGACATGCTGTTCAACCCACCAGTCACGAGGTGGGGCTGTGGAAGACTGAGGCGTGTGGCGGTCTGAACTCGGGTTTTATAGGCTCGGTCGCTTATACTTTCCGCGTGTACACGACCTGGATGTCGCCGGGCACGACGTCTGTGCGTAAACGAAGATGATCGGGCGTGGTTTGCTTCAAGTCGATCAGTAAATACCCGTGGGGCTCTCGTGTCGCGTCCTCAAAACTCTGCCGTACAAAGGCTGTATGTCCCGGGTACATCTGTTTGGCGATGTGGTTGATTTGTGAGGCGTCCCTGGGGTTTTTAAACAGGACTAGATACTGGGCGTTTAAGCTGATCGTGCGGTGGTCTTTTCCCTTGTGAAACAAGTTTTGAACCAGGTACAAGACACTCACGTTCCGATGATGACTGCCCTTAGTAAAAAGCGCCGTCACACGCTCGTCAGCTTCGGCCATGAGGTCATCGACGACGAGGACCGTCTTGACGTGGGGTTGAAACATCTCGCGGTCGGGCAAGCCTTCGTGAAAGTCTACCCAGGGCATCGTGTCGTAGAGCGGTTGCCACTCCCCGTAACACCACACGACGCGATCCGGGGTGGGGTGAATCAACTGGGTCGCGTGTTGGAGCAGGGCTCGGGTAAAGAACGACTTGCCACTCCCCGTCGCGCCAGCGATGAGGGCTGTGAACGGGTGTTGAAAACGTGTATCCATGACCGCACTCAGGGGTGTGGCGGTGTGTGGTGGGGTGTCGTGCTGATCGGTGTGTCTAGCGGTGGTGGTGATGGCGGTGCTAGAGGTAGTGGTACTGCCGTGGGAGAGGGTGGACTAGCGTGGTGAAGCCCTGACGCGTAGACACGCTCGAGGTGGGTCGTTCTGTTGGCGCGACCGGTGAACCAGACCACGTCCAAACTGAGGGCCCCCGCCCACAGGCCTAATGTGAGTAGACCGATACACGCGACACTGACGCGTTGTTTGGCGAGTTTAGACCATCGGGCTCGCGGGTCCATACCGAGGTCTCTTCATCGAGGGTTGTTCAGTGACTAACCACCGTACCGCGAGGAGGGTGCCTTAAATAGGTCTCAACGCGGTGGCGGGGATCCATGAATTGAAACTGGCGGGCCACCCCAACCACTTGACCCAATGGAACGTCTTGCCTCGGCGTTGTTCCGTCTTCAGTAGCGTCTCCACCTGGTAGTAATCCTCCGGGGTGGTGGTGACGTGTTGTAGTTCAGCCTCGTAAAACGTCCCCGACAACACCTCACCGTTCAAGTCTTCTAACGTATACACGACTGGGCGTCGAGGGTGTCGTTGTTTGATGCGAAAGACTTCTGTACTCCAATTCGGTAAATAGGCTTTTTCAAACAAGCCTTTGACTTTACTGATACGGACTTGGTCCCCCGCTTGAAACCGAGCTCGCTTGAGGGGTGGTGTGCTGGGGCCGTACAAACGCTGGCGGACGACGTCCTGCTGCTCGACCGTCACCTGGCTGGGTGCTCGTCCGATACTGCGGTGGTACGCCTTGTTGTACCCAGCCACCAAGTCTTGTACGACATCGAGGTAGCGTCGTGTGTTGGCCGCGGTAAAATATTTGTACATTCGACCTTTGAACGTCCGATTAAACCGTTCCACCACCGAGGCTTTCGTTTCATTCCAAGTGTGGAAATACAACACGTCCTGCTGTTGTAAAAACTGTTGAAAGCCTTTGTTGAGAAATTCCGTCCCTTCGTCCGTTTGTAAATACAGCGGTTGACGACCCGTGGTGAAGATCGTCTGAAAGGCGTCGATCAGCTGCGCTCCCGTTTTGGTTCGAATAGGGATCACCCAGGCGTATTTGGAGAAGATGTCGATACAGGTGAGGAGATACCGATACCCGTCATTCTGTTTGGCCAAGCTTTGCATGTCCACCAAATCCGCTTGCCATTGACTATCGATACCGCCGACGATCACGCGATTCCGTCGAAAGCGGCGGCGGGTAGGTCGGTGTAACGTATAGGTGGGTTGACCTTTCAACCACGCTACCACCTGAGCTTTCGTCGCCTTGACGGCTCGATCACGTACCGCCTGCCATAAGCCGTTCACCCCGCTGTAGGCCGCTGGACTGTTGGGTTCGTAATACAACCGTCGCAACGTCGTCTCGAGCGTTGTGGCCGCCCTCTGGCGCGCTGTCTTCCGCCGTCCCCGGCTCCGCCTGGCCATACCGGTGGCTGCTACTGATCGTGGTGTTGGTGGTGCGGGGTTAAGCGCGGTTTTGTGTTAACAGGTTCGACCCAACAGGACGACACACACCAGTCCACCCAAGACACCGAGCACGGCGAGTGGGGTAATCAGTCGACCGATCGAGGGTGGTTGGACTAGCGTGGGTAATACAGTTCTTTCGTAATAGCGACGTATGGCGTCGGGGTGTTGGGCTCGATCGCACACGTCGTCGGTGAATTGTTTAAGGACGAGTAAACGACTGGTAGTCACCCGACCATCTTCAAACATCGTCAACACCACAGTTTTGTAAGCACGTAAATCTTGCACCGAGGCCACCATATGCGCCCAATGAAGTTTACCCTCCGTCATGACATCGCAAGCGTCGACTGCGTACTGAACGCCACACGGCAAAAAGCACGCCTGATATACCCTCGAGATGGTTCGACCACCGCGATGGATTGCTCAGGGATAGCTCATGACTGATCGGTCTGCTCTAGGGCTAGACCGTCAGGCGCGATGGACAATCAGACAGACTAACGGTACACTAAAGTAAACCACGACAGCGAGTGTGAATCAACTATGTTTTTTAATGACAACATCGCGTGACAATGACACAACAACAAAAAACGACGTTTAAAATGGAATGACTTGGGTGTCCTCGTCCTCGTCAGCGATGGGCGCACTGGGCAGGCTGTGGCTGTTGGTCAACTCCATCTGGGGGCTGATCGTGAGCAGGTCGGCTAAGGCAGCTTCTTCCTTCTCTAGAAAGGTGGTAAACACGCGCTCGAACCGAGCATCGGTCTTCTGGACGGCGAAATGGTGTAGAAAGACATCCACATTGGCCGGGGATGTCACCTGTTGGTCTCGGACGTTTTGTCGGAAGTGCCGGCGTAGTCGACTGTCATCTACACGCTCGAGGGCTTCGGGTAGAAAGGGGACAAAGCCGGTGGTGGTCATCAAGTCCAGAGAGAGACACGTATGTTGCTTCACCTCGGGGTGTTGAGCACAGGCACCGCAATATTTTTTCTGTAGCGTGGTTAACACAGGGGTGAGGAAATCTTCAAACCCCCGCATCCAGAGGTCGGCTAGGCGCTGGCGTGTCGTGTGGTCTAGGGGTCGCATCGGCGGGTGGGTCACCGTCTCGTCCACGGTGGGTGGGTTGGCCGCTAAAAACGCGTCCACGGCTTGGATCGTGGCTGGACTGGTCAGGGTTCTCCAGCCCTCTTCGTTCAAGGTGATACCGAGCCTCGATGGGTACTCCCGATCGTTGCCCTTGTACTGCATCCAGTATTTGATGTGGACGTAAATCTCTTTCTTGTACCCCCTCTGTGACGCTTTGATACCAGGGGCTAAGGCCTCATCGCGTTGAATCTCAACGGGGACGGTGGAGAAGTCGTCTATATCCCATTGGTAGGGTGTCATGCGAGCGATGTCAAACTCGTCCATCACCCGTTTCAGCGTGCTCCAGCCCCCTCGAGAAAGTCGAATAGCGTGGTCCGGGTTCTCCGCTTTACTCGTGTCGGTGAAGATGACGCCATCGGGGTGTACGGTGAGCTTGACACGTCGAGAGAGGTACGCTTCACTGGGTAGGGTAGGTGCCGGGTTGGGGTCGGGTTGTACAGGCTGTAGCGTGGCTCGGGCTGCTGAGACTGGTGTCGTCGTAGGTGGTGGCGTTGGTGCTGCTGCTGGTGGTGGTGGTGGTGGTGGTGGCATCAGGGCTCTGTCGGTTTTTTTCTTCTTTTTCTCGACAGGCGTGATGGTTAGTTTGAGCGGAAGAGCGCTTCGTTTCGGCATGGTGAGTGGTGTGGTGGGTTGGTCGTGGAGTGTTCGAGCTGTCAGGCCGGTAGCTAGCAGGCAGGTAGCGGGCAGGCAGGCAGGCAGGCAGGCAGGTAGTCAGGCAGGCAGGCAGGTGGGTAGAGGCAGGCAGGCAGGCAGGCAGGCAGGCAGGCAGGCAGGCAGGTAGTTAGGCAGGCAGGCAGGCAGCGAGAGAGCTGTGGACAAGTCAGCAGTCAGGTTCGGAATGAAGTCACACCCCGCCAACCGCCTCTCTTTTATAGCGGAGAGAGGAACGCTGACCTTGAGATCAACCAGCTCGAATCGGTTTTTACCAAACCGATCCAGCCCAGCGCTGTCAACAATGTCACGGAGTGCTCTCTAGGTCACTGGGTGCGGGTTAAGCCTGGTTTTGATAACCTAACAAGCGATCAAAAAAATCCGCTGCGTCTTCATGGCTCTCTCGTTGTTTCCTTTTGCGTTGAACGAGGTTCGAATAGGCGTTAAACACCCGTTGACATGCTTTGCGTTGTCTAGGCCTACGCTTAGGTCGTGGTTTGGCGCTTTGTGTAGTACTCATCATGGCGACTCGCCGCACTTTTCTCGCTTTTCGCTTGGGTTTGGCACGCTTCCGAGGTATCCCACCTGTCGACATCATGGCGACTTGTCGCTGTCTCCGTCGTGGTTTAACCATACTTAACGTATACACACGTCCGGTCTCGTGAATGACCCACCGTGAACTAACACACTAGCACAACACCGACCCCTCTTATACCTGTTTTTTTTTGTGTTTTTTTTTGTTTTGTGTGTGGTCCCCACACGAATGATACACAAAACATACAGACTGTTTATAGCGTGTCTGACAAAACGGTGTTACAGGTGTATAGTCTTTTGTGTAAACGAGACCAGCTTGTCGTTTGTTTTAGGTCTAAAAAAAAAACCCCACATCAAACTACTCTTTAGTGTGTTTTATAGCGGTATTCAACTAGACCCTAGACCCGGCTGTGGTAGCGCTATCGATCGGTCTTTAGATTGCCCTATAGACGCCTCTTCCTATAGACTACAACAGGTTTACACGACACTAGACCAGTCTTGAGTTAGCTTCATGTCTATCGAGCAGCCTGTATTATACAGTCATTAAAAAAAACAAGTCTCTTTACATAAAGTATCTATACATTAAAACGGTATAGCTAGAACTAGTTATAGGTCTATGAAAAAAAAGACAGTCTTGGGTTGTATGTATGGGTATGGAGAGTGCTGGTGTACTGCATGACTGAAGCGAGCGAGTACTGGCGTGTGACGTCACTTGTTGATGGAAAAACCCACCCTGAGCTGACCGAGTTCTTCCTGCAGGAAGAACTAGGTCACCTCAGCGCGTCACAGGCTGGTCGCGTGCGTCAACAAGTGACGTCATTCCAGGGCATCTCCCGCTCGCTGTGACAGCCATTTTGTATCTGTCGCTGAATGGTGTGTCAAGACGTCGCTTTCTCCATCGATCACACGGCTTGGTTAGAGACGATTCAACCCACCATGCAGACCAAAAAAAGCCCACACACCTAAGGAACATCGAACCACCCACTAATCACCGTGAGTCTATCGTTTTCATCACTTTTTCGCTGACGACAACCGCTGGTTCACCTTCACCTACACGACTGTGGCCAGTGGTTCTGAGTCTAGCCTCAAACGACACGGGTCGATGGCTTTAAAAACTACACCACGAGAAAGCCCGTCTTCGTTTACCCTACAATCCAACCCCACTTCAACCCTTGATGTAGAGGAAAGCCGTCCAGTCAACCGATATCTAGCACCAGGAAGCACATTTCAGATAGGTTGTCGAGCTCTGTGTCGTTCCCGCCAAAAAGTTTTCTCTGACGTCGGCGCTGCCTGTATATATAGAGACCAGCCTCAGCACCCAGCACTCAGCTACCAACCACGCTACCATGAATACCTTCAACCGACAGAGGACCAGTCCAGGGCGTCGAGATGTTCAACCCAGCATCGAAGATTTTTTCAAGCCTATGAGTTATTACACACAGCGGGCGGAGTGGGTGGCGATACAGGTGCCACCCAATACAACCACCAGGCAACCCGCCACCACCAGTCAACCCGCCACCACCAGTCAACCCACCACCACCACCAGTCAACCCACCACCACCACCACCAGTCAGCCTGAGGGACGGCCACAGAGACGGAGGCGTCGGTCCTTGGTGCTACTCCAGAAGACATACCTAGTTCCAGTGCCGGCGGAGCTAACGGCGGAAGATCGCTCGGTGTCCGCCGAGAGGGTCATCTCCCAGTTTTTGCGCGAAAGCGCAGAAGCCAGGGAGGCGGCCCGGTTATTGGCAGATTTATAATCGCCAATAACCGTGATCACACAACCGCGTTGTGTGATCACACTTCCAAAGGCCCTTATCAGGGCCAACCACTTACTCCCGAAAGAGATCTTTCCTTAATTTTGCATTGTCAATCCAACACCAGACACCCTACACCTCAAACAAGTCTCCATTTTGTTTTTACAACAACAACACCCACCACGTGGCCCACAACAACAACAACCACCACGTGGCCCACAACAACAACAACAACCACCTCTCGTCACCTCTCGTCACCTCTCAACGCCTCGCGAGATCTCGTCACCTCGCGTGACCTCGCGTGACCTCTCACGGGATCTCGTGCGTGGTCTTGTGACCTCGCGTGCGTGA
>JARFNR010344449.1:0-11339 GCA_030323935.1 Semibalanus cariosus
GACCTGAAGGGGGGGGGGGGGGTGCCTAAACACCCCCCGGCCGGTCGCGGGTTAATATTAGGGTTAAAATAAATTCCTACAAAATTGATTTCATCTACCAGTTGTATATCTACTCCACTCGGAACTTGATAATCTCGCAGTGTACCGATGAACATACATGACGTTTTCTCTATATTTACTTTTAGTCCTGATGTTGATGCGAACCTAACTAGTTGGTCTATTGCACCTCTTAACCCTTGCACCGACGGGGTCGAATATCCGCCCCCCTGAGGTTTTTCAGGAGTAGTGAAAAAATGGCGGCGCGCAGCGCCACCAAATTTCGTACAGCTATTCGGGCATCAATTACCCACACTTTTTAAGTATTGAGCTCCAAACTTTCAAGGTCACGTCGTCAGGTTACATTAAATGACCTGACCTCAAGTCAGTTTTTGGAAGTTCGACATCATGCCAAAGCCACAGTGGTTAGCCAAATAGTGTGAAACTCACAGAGTGTAATAAAGATATATGTATCTACGATTCGATAATCTCGGATTTTTTTATATCGGTGACCTAAGGTCATGTCAATTTCGTGTCCTCCCCATTTTAAGTCAAGGGGGAAAAATTAAAATGCGTACCAATCGAACAAACCTGGCTAAATCTGGTCAGTTTTCATCAATATCACTATTTGGGAGCTAAGTAGAAGAATGCATATTGGAACTTTCCTCCGTGACCTCTTTGAGGTCAAATCCAATGTGCCCCAGGGCATAGTTGGTTTTTGTACAATAACTCGTCTTCTACGTGGAACAGAGTGATAGGGTTTTCACCATTATGTTTCTCTTATCAACTGTAATTAAGTGATATCAAATTTGACTTGACCTTGACATGCCCTCAGGTCAGGTTAGGTCAAATTTTCGAATTTGACCTAGCTAGGTCATCCGATAAATCATTCGATGCGCCGTGACGAGAGAAACACGATGATGACAAAAGCGTTGTTCTAGCGTATATAAATGCAAAGTTTTTCTCAAAACTTTTTCTGCGAAATTTAGCATTTTGACATTTGCTGACCTCTGGAGCATCAATTATTGACCTTATCTCAAATCTGAGGACATCAGGCAAAAGAACGTTTCAAGGGCTTTCCAGTGCTTTTACCATATGTTTCTAGCTATCTTAGTTACTGAGCTAGCCTGGATTATGTGACGCAATGTTCAATTATCGCGAAATATGGGAAAATTTGACCTGTTTTGACCTCTGGTTACCTCAATATTGACCTGATCAAAAAATGATCTGTGTGCTTTCTCTAGTACTCGTCATGGCCTACCTAACGCTGTTTTCCGCTTCTCGATACATTGCGTAATTTCCGAGATATCTGGGGGGCGGTTATCCGCCCCCCCGTCGGTTCTAAGTTGGCTCAGACCACCGTCGGTGCGAGGGTTAAAGATCGATATCTGCCATCAAGAAGAAGGATCGTATCGTCTCTCCCATAGTTGCCTCGGTTACTGACTGGCTGGGGATGAAGTAATTCTATACCACTTTGGTCATCAATGGTAAAATCAGATTTAAACTGATTGCTAAGTAATTCAACTATTTTACTGACCTTGCTTACCATCACATTATTTGCCTAAACCCTATTAGCGTCCGGGGTGTGGCTAAAACGACCAACTGAGGTTTTTCACATACGGTTCATTAAATATTCAATCTATAATCGTTAAACTGAGTAACTTTTTCTAAAGTTTCATTGTGCATCGAACGGTGTGCTTTTTTAAAACACGTTGCATTACGAGGGGGTCCAGGACGGTTTTTAGGGGGGGGGGGATTGTTCGGCAGTTTTGACCCAGAACCTTCGGATTGGTAATCACTCGTGGAAAGTTGTTTGTATTAGCAAAGTATTAGTGAAAAACGTCATCGGTAAAGATTTCAATGGTCGTTCAGATGGCTATCTCGAAATTTCGAAACTGTGATTTTTTAAATCCATTTTTTTAAACATATTTATGTTTCAAAATTATATAAGTTTTTTACTTTCATAAGGTTTCGAAAAACCGGAAAACATGTAAGAGAAAACATGCAAATGAAATTGGGATAAAACTTTCAGGTTCATATCTTAATATTTGATGACCTGAAATCTGGTCAAATGCTAACCTGAAAGTCAAATGCTAGCCTTCCTTCTAAATATATGGTTAAAAATTCAAATTAATTATTAAACACACTATATTATTATTTTTATCTCTCAGTAAAATGTCATCTTAGGCGCTTTCCGATGACCCGGATGCAAGTTTTAGCCAGCGACCTTTTGAAAATTCATGCAAGGGCAGGAACACTTTTTTGTCAATAACTCGTGACAGGATAACCGTAGAGACTCGTAACTGGGGCAACACCGTTTGTCTTGTCGAGCTGCATCTGTTCGTATGCAGCTTGACAGACTTAGGTCACCTTGACCTTGACCTTTACCCGGGGAAAATTTTGGAATTGACCAAAATTGGTCCAAATTGGTATGTTTTGAACCACATTGACGAGAGTAACAAGTTGGTATCAAAACAATTACTCCATATGTTTTAGGTAAAAAGTCATTCACGAAAAACTTTTGCTGAGAGACAGGTTTTATAGCCAAAACTATTGACCTGAGGTCAATTCTGATGAAATTTTGCGAAAATAAAATTGAAATAGTTTTCCAGTGCTTTCTTCAGATTTCTCCTAGCTGTCATAGTTTCCGAGATAATGGCAAGGTTTCCTGAAAAACTTAATATTTTGGCAAATATGACCTTTGACGACGTCATTTCATCATGAAGATATTGACCCAGGGTCATTAACATTTTACTAAATATAGTTATTTGTAGACCCTACCTACCCTTTAAAATGTAATGATTCAAGCTCGTATGGGAGCCGAGATATGAGGGGTGGCCGAATATGACCTCCCACCGATTCGTATACTTTGTGTCCGTTCCGGAATAGGGCTAACCCTATTAGTGGCAGGCTCCTGGCTACCCCTATTAGTGGCAAGGGGGGCAGATTCTGCCCCTCGGAGATCTCCAGATCTACCCGGCCGATAAAAAAATCAAACTGTGTTCGATTTCCCTCAACATGATCTACATTTCTAAAAAATGGGTTTCATAAATCTGTAATAGGAGGCAACGGGGGCCAAAAACTATCAAATATAGAGGCGTTTTTGATCCAACACAGCTGCCATGTTTATCAACCGATTTTATCGCAATTTATATAGGTCGATATATGATGAGTTGGAAATGGATATATGATGATGACTTTGGAAATTTCAAAAATTATAGGCGTGTGCAAGTCACTTAACCCGCGCTTGACTTCTGCTTAGCTACAAAATAGTGATATTGATGAAAACTGACCAGATTTAGCTAGGTTTGTTCGATCGGTGCGCATTATTAATTTGCCCCCATTGTCTTATAATGGGGAGTTCACGAAATTGACAAGACCTCAGGTATTCGATATCAAAAAATCCGAGATATACGAATTGTAGATACTTATAGCCTTATTACACACTGTGAGTTTCAAATTATTTGTGTTTACCACTGTGCCCCCCCCCCTTGCTTAAAACCCGCGCTTGACCGGGGTCTCAGCCGAACGCCATTGACCGGGGAGGGAGTGGGGGGCAAATAGTGCCCCCTCGTTATCTCCGGAACCAATGATCGCAGCGAGACGCGCAAGAATGCGTTCGAAAGCACTCACTGAGATGCATCTAAAGCAAACTCAAATTTTTTGAATGGAGGTCACATATCAGGTCAAGGTCGGGTCAAAGGTCAAAATCGAGACATTTGAGTTTATGGAACATACTTTCCATCCAGAGCCTTTGATTGCGAGCATGATCACCCAAAGTGCTCCCAAAGGTATCATACACATCCCGAATGAACAGAAATGAGATTTTTGGTAAAGGTCAAGGTCAATGTCAGGTCACAAAAGTTCACTCCGAAAAAACATATTTTCGAAAGTCTTGCGACATATGTTTGATGGGCTGTTTTATACGTAGAATTCGATAGTGATAAACATGTCACCATTTGAACTCATTTAAATCAAGTTAGTGTCAAGCTCAGGTCAAATTCTGGTCATATAAGGTCAAAATTTGAAATGGATAAATCTTAACAAAAAGGGCATGTTTCTATACCAGTTTAATCTCAGAAACACAATGCCGCCATTTATTTATCTCTACCTTGTAAAAAAGCCAAAAAACGCAATTTTAAAATACTACGTCATCAGTTGTCATACTTTGGGAGCCCTTACTAAAAAAAAGATGTTGCTTTGAAATTTAATTCTGATATTTTTAATATGTGTTTCTCCAATATACCTTTCGGTTTTTTGAACATCTTCGAAAGTTTTGATTTTGTGACCATTTCCCCCCAAAAATCAGCTTTTGAGTTTTTGGTGGTCATAAACCAAAATTTACAAAAATCTGAGATACCCATTGTGTAGGCCTTGACATTGTCTATCTTTTGATGTTTTTTTTTTTAAATCAAAACATGGTCTTTGTACGGCCTGTTTAATTTTAGCTTATTTTATCGCCAAACTCGTGTGTAGTGACATCACAAAATTTGCTATATCTCAAAAAATTATGAACGAAAATTTTCAATGTTTAACAAAAGATGTCAAATCAATGCGATAGAAGGCACTGAAAGTTTCACGTTGATAGCGCCATTGTTTTTTTAGCTATCGCGAAAACTCGTCAGGGGGGCAATATAGGCCCCACCCCGGTCAAGCGCGGGTTAATATGGGGGTGAAGTAAATGCGTAATTCAACCGTTTTTTAATGTTAAGTTTTTGGTAAATGCAATTATTCGTTATTTTTACATCGTACAAAACAGTTATTAAACATATTTTTCGCCATAGACGGTGCCAGGTTAGTACAAAAGGGAGGCCAAATATATACAATATTAACCGCAGGCAAGTTGTTACCAAGCAATATAAATAAGTCACTGATCATAGATAGTTCCGTTTTGCATTTCGTACTTCATCATAGGCGTATCCAGGATCCAAATTGGGGAGGCACAAGACCTTTTGATAGGTTCATCTCCGCTATTATAATACTAACTAGTCAACTGTGACTATTTCACTTGCAACTTTAATTCACATTTGTTACCTCCTTTTTACCATACCTGGACTTGCCTTGTATCCTATAATGTTTCATAGAGTACCTTCTGGTGCGTGTTTCATTTGAAAACTGCAGTATGTTATGTGATTATGGACCCATGCATCTTAGTTTCCTTTCAATAATATGACCCCTTTTTCAATTCCCGAGCGCATCTCTGCAAACAAATGACTTCATTCCTTCTCTTGGCCTCATATGTGCATAAATCATTCTCAATTAACTGTCTG
Source organism: Semibalanus cariosus (assembly GCA_030323935.1). NCBI lineage: Eukaryota > Metazoa > Arthropoda > Thecostraca > Balanomorpha > Balanidae > Semibalanus > Semibalanus cariosus. The sequence goes on from JARFNR010344449.1 coordinate 5,307, forward strand.
TTGCGCCGATATCGCTGGAATATCGTCATCACCGTGCTAGTCACACCCCTTTTTCTGTGCCTGAACACGCCCCTGAAACTCAATATGTAAAAATTCATGCAAATAATAGAAGGAGAAACTATCTGTAGCATCTGCATAGCCATAAATTCACTATATATAGCTTTTTTGGCTGCCAGATAAGCATTTCATACTTCTTGGAAACCTCCACTTTTCATGTCCCTGAAACCGCCCCTGCAGTTGAAAATTTATTGTATATCATTAACATCAACTAATTTGAACTTGTTTTAATCACCGTAAACCTACATAACTCCTTCATACTTGAGGCAGTTAGGAAGAAACCGTAAACATCGCATCTCCGTATTATCGCCAAATGTCGCCGAAAAAAATCCACCCAAAACTGGACCCTGGAACCGCCTCTGTTCCAGTTAGGAACTGAAAGTTTTGACTCCATATGTGACAATATATTTTAGGAAATGTCCCCAAATTTCATGAGCGGAATCCCAACCTTTCTGGAGATATCCGCGAAAAACATGAGGTGGTGGGAAGAATCTGCCCCCTGCCACTAATAGCGTTAAGTGGGCCATGCTTTTTGAAACGCTACTCATTTTGTAAAAACTAAAAACTTATTTCTGTCAGAATTGCAATTTCTCGTTAACTCTAATTCCTTTGCTCTTTTTGCTGCTCTGACCTTTTTCTTAACTTTATCCCTACTTTTCCGGTAATTTCTCTGAATAGACTTTAGTGGCGATTCCTGCAAAATCTTAAATGCAGCTTTTTTGTTTGAATCGCCCTTCTAACCTCCGGTGTAAGCCAAGCAGGTGTGGCATTTTTTCCTGCTGCGTTTATGCTTAAGTGGTATGTGTCTACGTTGCCAATCCCCAAAATAACAACTGTCCATTATCTGTGTAGTTTGTCGGCAGTGAAAGACATCTCGATCAGGTCTCTGGTCGAGGAGATGGTGCAAGTGGACCCAGAACAGAGGCCGTCGGCAGAGTACATTGCCAGTTATCCAATCTTCTGGCAGCTGAAAACGACAATGTCGTTCATTCAGGTGAGCTACTGTATACAATTTGATGTCTTGCCACATACAGAAAACCACAAATGCAAATGAACCAAAAAGTTACTGAGGTATTCTCAATAACCCGACTTATTGGGCAACTACCACCACCTACCTCCACCATCGGATCTTCTAAACTACCGGATTGAGATTATGCATGTTCCCGCTGGGGTAATTGAGCTAAAAACGCCCCCCCCCCCCAAGGGAGGAGTAGTGGCAGATTCTGACCCACATTTTATCTTCCGATAAAATTACCCCAACGAGACGCACAAGGTGGCAATCGAAAGCTCTCAATAGCCGTTTTCACGAAGGATTTATTCGCCGGGCGCATTACCCGGTAATTCCCGGCAATATTTAGGCGTTTCAGGTAAATGACTCTATAGCTCGTAAGAACACGGCTTTTCCCGGATAATTTGGGTATCAATTGATGCTTTATTAATTAATGTATTTTCTGAATATTCCATTTGAATGAGTTAACACCATAGTTTACATAAAATTAACCATTTCATCTTAAACTAGCGCTGGTGATGCCAGACGGCTGTTGCGGTTTTGGTCGTTTTGTGCTGGAATTTCTCGAATTTCGGGTAACTCGAAAAATCGGTAAATAGGTCATATTTTGCTATTTATAAGCTATTTATTAAATAATACCTTATTTCAATGAAAACTAGATGAATTATCCCATTCACGTTTTCAGTAATATTTATTTTTGAATGGAAGGATTAATTATGATAAGCAATTTTGTTTTTTCATTTTTGCAGAGAAGATGGCCGCCCGGCTGCGTCCCCGTGGTGTGAGAGCGCGGCTAATTGGAACTTGTAATCCTCGGCGGGGGAGGGGTAAACTGTGCCGTAAATAGACCGATGAATTAACCCGGGCCCGGCCCGTGCTCGGCGCCACCTTCGCCCGGCCGGGGGAGGGTTGTTTAGCCAATCCCCCTTCTTCGAACTCGGCTCCTATGAGACGTAGACCAAAACCGAAATAAAGAATAGAAAGCTCTCAACATGGACATTCGAAGTTACTTTGGTCATTTTTTAGCTCAGGTCAATATTAAGGTGACCAGAGGTCATCAAACACTGAAAACAATTTCAAAGAACGTTTAGAAAACATATGGCGGTTTTTAAACCTATGTACGGTAAAATATTATGCCACCACTTTTCAGAACCCCCCGGGGTCTATCTGCAGTACGCTATGCATGCTTACCAAAAGAACCAATACCATTCTACGACTTCTACATGAAGAATGACATAAAGTTTAGGGTTTACCTTAAGAGTGTCTTTTAGAACCCGAAAAGAATGTATATAGGTATTCGGTTTTACTCAAGAACAATATAAGAACCTTCTGCGGTGTAAGTGGAAACCTTACAGAATTATATATAAATGTTGCAGAACCTGTTGAGTTCTATACCTAGGTATACCCTTGAGAAGGATGTTAGGTTTGAGACATTCCGCCACTGCATGCTCTTTAAGAACCTTTAGGATTCCTCACTAGCGGTGATCGGTGCGGCCGGCTCTAATTGTGGTCCACTGCGGTTTGGAAGGCACTGGCACGTGGAGGGTGAACCTGGCCATGACCGTACGTGAAAGTATGAAACAAATCAGCGTTTTCATGTTCAGTATATTTTGAAATGCAGCCCTTCAGAACAAACCACATACGCACACTCCCGCCACGACTCAAAGACAGAAGCCCAAGCCGAGGAAAACCACCTACTTCTGGGCATTCTTAGATAGCCTTCTCTTCTTTACCCCCGGCATCGCCTTTTGTATGAACATTAGGGGATTTTTTGTTTGGGGACGGAGTGTTTCGCAAAGACTGAATGGGGTACTGCACGCACACAGGAGGAGTTTCTCGCCGACATCATCAGTGACTGGGTAGATCGCGCTGCCCTCCACCATCATGTAGCTGAACTCTGCGACGATGCCCACATGGCCTCCGCTGGCCAGCACCTCCTGACCGCACTGAAGAGCTTCGAGCAGGGCGTCGCTCGCGTCATTCACTGCAAAACACAGCAAATTAAGCTAATATAATTGTACTAGATCGAGGAAAACTTCCGCAGCTCATTTTAACTCTCCAGATTACCCTTTTTTCCACGTTTTGTCAAAAGCGATTAAATGAAGGTCACCCCTTGGTCGACTCCTCAGCTGCCAGTCTGGTGGTTCATAAGCTCGGTACTCCATACTTAAAATCGCGCTGAAAATATCAGACTATAAGTTATTGACGTATACATTTTGGTCACAAAGCAATGCCATTTCAACTTATTGGTTAGGTACTCACCATTCGCTTTGAGTGTTTGTGGCGATTCACTGGCTTGTCACTGTGACCGGCACACAGCACACGCGGGACACGACTGGACGCGACTGACGAAAATGGCGGCCGTTTTTCGGCCGCGCGCACGCGCGCGCTACAACGTCGAGACTCGACTGCCTTCTTAATGCAAACCAAAGTGGAAGTAAACCAGCGTGCCTGCTTGCCTTAACGAAGAGGGGTTTAGTCCAAACGGCTTAGGGGCTTAATGTTCGCGCGTTTTAACTGACACAAAGTCACGTGACCAAGAAGAACTCAGAAGAACGATTAGCGTGTCGCTTTGAAAACCCATGCAAACCGTCAAGACCGTATGTGAAGAATCTGTATAGGTGTTCGGTATATTGGGGGTATGATATGTGTTCTTGGCGTTCTCAGTGTTCTGCCCCATGCCCCAAGCTGGTTGAAGCTAATACTAGGAAGTCCATAGTGAGGAATATTGGAAGACACTTTTTGGTTGGGTTCTTTCAAATTGTTTTCAGTGCTTGTATGGCTGAATTCGCAATGAAACGAAGCTTTTATTTTTTGCGTGACCTGAAATGACCTTGACCCCGTTACCTCGTGACCTTTTGTTCGTTGACCTCGTGTGACCTCAGGTACACCTCTGATTTCAATTTTTCACTTATCAAAATACTTGACAATATATTGCCTAACAAGGTAACAAATAAAAAAAGGTGCGTTTTTCCTCTAATTTCCATATTTTCCATCTATATACGTGCGTGTTTTCGAATTACCCCCAAAGGGGAGGAGTAATGGGCGGATATCTGCGAAGCTATGAAACCGATTTGGACGGGGTCTTCACCATTCGATCTGGCGTTGTCTAAAACGGTGCTGTGTTGAATTTGATCCACTTTGGTCTAATCTAAGTGGACCAAGTTGGACCAAAACCACCAAAACCACCAAAACCACCAAAAATCGTTGCAGACGACGTCATGCTCCGAATCTGTGTGACTGATTTGGGCGATATCTTCACCAATCGATCCGGCGTGGTCCAAAACCTTGTGGTTATGAGTTTTATCTATTTTAGTTCAATTTAAGTGGACTAAATTTGACCAAAACCGCCAAAAATGGTTGCTGACGACGTCATGCTTCGAACATATGGGACCGATTTGGACGGGATCTTTACCATTCGATCTGGCTTCGTCCAAAACAATGCCGTGTTGAGTTTTACCAAGTTTGGTCCAATCTAAGTGGACCAAATTGCACCGAAACCGACAAAACTGGCAGTTTTGGTCCAATTTGGTCCACTTAGATTAGACCAAAGTCGATAAAACTCTAAACGGACCCGTTTTTTACCAAGCCAAATCTAATGGTGAAGACCCTGTCCAAATCGGTCCCATATATTTGGAGCATGACGTCGTCTGCAACGATTTGGGGTGGTTTTGGTCCAATTTGGTCCACTTAGATTCGATCAAAGTGGATACAACTTTGAAAGACACCGTTTTGGACTACGCCAGATTGATTGCTGAAGACCCCGTTTAAATTGGTCCCATATGTTCTGAGCATGACGTCGTCTGCAACGATTTTTGACTTTTTTGACCAATTTGGTTCACTTAGATTGAACCAGAGTAGGTAAAACTCACAACCACAACGTTTTGGACCACGCTGGATTGATTGATGAAGATACCACCCAAATCGGTCACACAGGTTCGGAGCATGACGTCGTCTGCAACGATTTTTGGTGGTTTTGGTGGTTTTGGTCCAATTTGGTCCACTTAGATTAGACCAAAGTGGATCAAATTCAACACAGCACCGTTTTAGACAGCACCAGATCGAATGGTGAGGACTCCATCCAAATCGATCCCATAGCTTCGCAGATATCCGCCCATTTCCCCCCCCCCCTTGGGGGTAATTCGAAAACACGCACGTATATAAATGGAAAATATGGAAGTTAGAGGAAAAACGACGCACCTTTTTTATTTGTTTTGTTGTTAGGCAATATATTGACAAATATTTTTAGAAGTGAAAAATTGAAATCAGAGGTGCACCCGAGGTCACACGAGGTCAACGAAAAAAAGGTCACGAGGTCACGGGGTCAAGGTCATTCAAGGTCACCCAAAAAAGCCCAGAAATAGAAGCTTCGTTTCATTGCGAATTCAGCCATACAAGTTTTTTGACATTTAGGTAAGTCAAATGCACTATTTCGGCCTCCACAAATACCTCTGCAGCGTGACCTTGCGAAAATGCCCGAGGCTATAACTTGAGAACCTGATGTCAGATCGAGCTAATATTGTCACAGCTGAATGCAGGGCCCAAGATATCCCAGTACACCAATTATGAACAAAAAGTGAGTGATGAGAGTGTTTTTGACTGGTCGAAATGTCGTGGAATGCCCCAGGTATAAAAGGCGGAGTCGTTCGGTATTCAGGTAACTCCGACTCCGAAATCGACTCCGACCCTTAACCCGCCCTTGACTGGGGTCTCAGCCAAACGCCATTGACTGGGAGGGGGGGGTGGGTCGAAAACGCCCCCTGGTTATCTTATAAACCAATAATCGCAGCGAGACGCGCAAGGCAGCATTCGAAAGCTCTGAATAAGAGCATCTAGTGTATGCTCGAAAGTTTCAAATTGATGTCACATGTCAGGTCACAGTAAGGTCAAAGGTCAAAATCGAGGCATTTGAGTGTATGGGCCATACCAGGGACGTAGCCAAGGGGGCCACGGGGGCCATGGGGGGG